>CANNZV010000923.1:465288-551922 GCA_947561585.1 Caprella mutica | reverse complement strand
AAGAGTCACTGTGATGATGTACTGTCAGAGAAAATAGTCACTGTGATGATGTACTATCATGAAAAAGAGTCACTGTGATGATGTACTGTCAGAGAAAAGAGTCACTGTGATGATGTACTATCAGAGAAAAGAGTCACTGTAATAATATACTATCAGAGAAAAGAGTCACTGTGATGATGTACTATCAGAGAAAAGAGTCACTGTGATGATGTACTATCAGAGAAAAGAGTCACTGTGATAATATACTATCAGAGAAAAGAGTCACTGTGATGATGTACTATCAGAGAAAAGAGTACATGTGATGATGTACTATCAGAGAAAAGTGTCACTGTGATGATGTACTATCAGAGAAAAGAGTCACAGTGATGATGTACTATCAGAGAAAAGAGTCACAGTGATGATGTACTATCAGAGAAAAGAATCACTGTGATGATGTACTATCAGAGAAAAGAGTCACTGTGATGATGTACTATCAGAGAAAAGAGTCACTGTGATGATGTACTATCAGAGAAAAGAGTCACTGTGATGATGTACTATCAGAGAAAAGAGTCACTGTGATGATGTACTGTCAGAGAAAAGAGTCACTGTGATGATGTACTGTCAGAGAAAAGAGTCACTGTGATGATGTACTGTCAGAGAAAATAGTCACTGTGATGATGTACTGTCAGAGAAAAGAGTCACTGTGATGATGTACTGTCAGAGAAAAGAGTCACTCTGATGATGTACTATCAGAGAAAAGAGTCACTGTGATGATGTACTATCAGACGAAAAGAGTCACTGTGATGATGTACTATCAGAGAAAAGAGTCACTGTGATGATGTACTATCAGAGAAAATAGACACTGTGATGATGTACTGTCAGAGAAAAGAGTCACTGTGATGATGTACTATAAGAGAAAATAGTCACTGTGATGATGTACTGTAAGAGAAAAGAGTCTCTGTGATGATGTTCTATCAGAGAAAATAGTCACAGTAATGATGTACTATCAGAGAAAAGAGTCACTGTGATGATGTACTGTCAGAGAAAAGAGTCACTGTGATGATGTACTGTCAGAAAAAATAGTCACTGTGATGATGTACTATCAGAGAAAAGAGTCACTGTGATGATGTACTATCAGAGAAAAGAGTCACTGTGATGATGTACTGTAAGAGAAAAGAGTCACTGTGATGATGTACTATCAGAGAAAAGAGTCACTGTGATGATGTACTATCAGAGAAAAGAGTCACTGTGATGATGTACTGTCAGAGAAAAGAGTCACTGTGATGATGTACTATCAGAGAAAAGAGTCACTGTGATAATATACTATCAGAGAAAAGAGTCACTGTGAAGATGTACTGTCAGAGAAAAGAGTCACTGTGATGATGTACTATCAGAGAAAAGAGTCACTGTGATGATGTACTATCAGAGAAAAGAGTCACTGTGATGATGTACTATCAGAGAAAAGAGTCACTGTGATGATGTACTATCAGAGAAAAGAGTCACTGTGATGATGTACTATCAGAGAAAAGAGTCACTGTGATGATGTACTATCATGAAAAAGAGTCACTGTGATGATGTACTATCAGAGAAAAGAGTCACTGTGATGATGTACTGTCAGAGAAAAGAGTCACTGTGATGATGTACTGTCAGAGAAAATAGTCACTGTGATGATGTACTATCATGAAAAAGAGTCACTGTGATGATGTACTGTCAGAGAAAAGAGTCACTGTGATGATGTACTATCAGAGAAAAGAGTCACTGTAATAATATACTATCAGAGAAAAGAGTCACTGTGATGATGTACTATCAGAGAAAAGAGTCACTGTGATGATGTACTATCAGAGAAAAGAGTCACTGTGATAATATACTATCAGAGAAAAGAGTCACTGTGATGATGTACTATCAGAGAAAAGAGTCACTGTGATGATGTACTATCAGAGAAAAGTGTCACTGTGATGATGTACTATCAGAGAAAAGAGTCACAGTGATGATGTACTATCAGAGAAAAGAGTCACAGTGATGATGTACTATCAGAGAAAAGAATCACTGTGATGATGTACTATCAGAGAAAAGAGTCACTGTGATGATGTACTATCAGAGAAAAGAGTCACTGTGATGATGTACTATCAGAGAAAAGAGTCACTGTGATGATGTACTATCAGAGAAAAGAGTCACTGTGATGATGTACTGTCAGAGAAAAGAGTCACTGTGATGATGTACTGTCAGAGAAAAGAGTCACTGTGATGATGTACTGTCAGAGAAAATAGTCACTGTGATGATGTACTGTCAGAGAAAAGAGTCACTGTGATGATATACTGTCAGAGAAAAGAGTCACTCTGATGATGTACTATCAGAGAAAAGAGTCACTGTGATGATGTACTATCAGACGAAAAGAGTCACTGTGATGATGTACTATCAGAGAAAAGAGTCACTGTGATGATGTACTGTCAGAGAAAAGAGTCACTGTGCTGATGTACTATCAGAGAAAAGAGTCACTGTGATGATGTACTATCAGAGAAAAGAGTCACTGTGATGATGTACTGTCAGAGAAAAGAGTCACTGTGATGATGTACTATCAGAGAAAAGAGTCACTGTGATGATGTACTATCAGAGAAAAGAGTCTCTGTGATGATGTACTATCAGAGAAAAGAGTCACTGTGATGATGTACTGTCAGAGAAAAGAGTCACTCTGATGATGTACTATCAGTGAAAAGAGTCACTGTGATGATGTACTATCAGAGAAAAGAGTCACTGTGATGATGTACTATCAGAGAAAAGAGTCACTGTGATGATGTACTAACAGAGAAAAGAGTCACTGTGATGATGTACTGTCAGAGAAAAGAGTCACTGTGATGATGTACTATCAGAAAAAAGAGTCACTGTGATGATGTACTATCAGAGAAAAGAGTCACTGTGATGATGTACTATCAGAGAAAATTCACTTCATGATGTTGATTTCACAAATCACTGTTTTCCAATGTATTTTTATTTCCAAAACTTATTAAATTTTTCATCGCGCCAACAGACCAATGATAAAATATCTACAAGCATTACAATTAAAAAAGTTTCTTTTTATAAATGAGAAATAAGAAGGTGTGGAAAAATCTTATGATGTTTTCTTTTACTGCACATAAGGTATTCATTAAATTTCAATTTATTTAGTAGAATAGTATTATGAAAATTTCATTGTGATTTAAAATTCAAGAAACTTATTCATTAAATTATACAAGAAATTAGTATTACAGATTAATTAAAACATAAACCTACATCATATAGTGAAAACATAATAACATTTTAACTCATTATTTCAATTGTACATTATCATAATATCGAGCTAGGTATACAATGTTAAATTATATATTTTTTCTATTACGATCTGTTGAATTAACTAAAACTCACCCTATGGCTATTGCACCAGCCTGAGATTAAAATTAAATAACCTAATTTAAATATTTTCCATACGTTACGAACAAATAAAATGGTAACATTTCATTATTTCCCTACCAATTGGTGTTTCCATGTTACCTTTCTTCTCGCCTCCATTTTAGCAAGATGCTAATTTGGCACATACTTTATGCATTAATTATCCATTAGTCTCTTTAACATTAGGGCCTGTATTAATTAATGTCTTGCTAGAATCTTCGAAATAAAGTTTCACTTTCCTAGGGATAACCTGTAGGGGATAGCAAGAGGGATTTTAAACCATAGAAGGATAGTATTTATTGGATATTACGTATCGAAATATCATCTATAAAGATTTATTTTTCGAATAACAATTTTGAAACAGCCGATTTAAAAAAAAATTTATTGATAATTTTTGAAAAATATTCAATTTTTAATTTTTTGAAATAAATAATTTGGTAAAAAAACGTATTTGTATAAATATGGAATTTATAAGTGTTTATTTTAGAAAATAGTTAGTTTCTCATTATTTATTGTTTAAATAGTTCTTCCCAAACATTCAATGTATCAATATTTGCCGTTATTTCTAGCAAGTCTGTACAATAGGTAACACCGATCAAAGATGCCAATTATCATTTCAGCAAAAAGAACAATTCCTTACAATCGAGAAAAAGATATATCTCACAAAA
Source organism: Caprella mutica (assembly GCA_947561585.1). NCBI lineage: Eukaryota > Metazoa > Arthropoda > Malacostraca > Amphipoda > Caprellidae > Caprella > Caprella mutica. The sequence continues at coordinate 547,852 of CANNZV010000923.1, read as the reverse complement.
TTAATTACAGTCTAGAAAATCTATTAACATTTTCCAAATGAACTATTCTATCAAGTTCAAGAGCAGCCAGTGAAATGAAATCCCTTCGTTCGAATTCTGAACATGCCTCATCAGCGAAATAAAAAGCATATCTCCCCGGCCTTCAAGAGAAAGAAAGTCAACTCGAGATGAAAACTCAGCCAAGAATTAGAATACGAGAAAAAGGACGGAAGTTAGAACAAGTTTTGGGTCTTTAACTGGAGTTCGACTTGTAGTTCTCTGACGAGATGGAAAAGTAGGAATTGTAGATGGCAAATATGCTAAGGAAAGAAAATGGTATATGGTTATTTTTTAATTTTGTTGGATGCTTATTAAACTTTTTTGCATACACATTTTGAAAATAAAGAATGGGGTTTGAATTTGAAATGTTTCATAGATAATTAATTCAATTACCTAATCGAGAATCGAATAAAGGTTCGGGAAAGCCTCTCGAGACAAAAGCCACATGATTAAAAATCTTTAAAATACCATCGTGAAGAACAATATTCTCTCTGGAAACCCTTCATATTCTCTTCACTCTTCATATTCTCTTCTCTCTTCATCTTCTCTTCACTCTTCATATTCTCTTCTCTCTTCATATTCTCTTCTCTCTTCATAATCTCTTCACTCTTCATATTCTCTTCTCTCTTCATAATCTCTTCACTCTTCACATTCTCTTCTCTCTTCATATTCTCTTCTCTCTTCACTCTTCATATTCTCTTCTCTCTTCATATTCTCTTCTCCCTTCATATTCTCTTCTCCCTTCATATTCTCTTCTCCCTTCATATTCTCTTCTCCCTTCATATTCTCTTCTCCCTTCATATTCTCTTCTCCCTTCATATTCTCTTCTCTCTTCATATTCTCTTCACTCTTCATAATCTCTGGTTTTTGAACATTCTTCTCAGGTCAGAGAATAGGATCTGGTATATGAATAAGATCTGGTATATGAATATGATCTGGTATATGAATTTGATCTGGTATATGAATATGATCTGGTATATGAATATGATCTGGTATATGAATATGATCTGGTATATGAATATGATCTGGTATAAGAATATGATCTGGTATATGAATATGATCTGGTATATGAATAAGATCTGGTATATGAATATGATCTGGTATATGAATATGATCTGGTATAAGAATATGATCTGGTATATGAATATGATCTGGTATATGAATATGATCTGGTATATGAATAAGATCTGGTTTCTGTTTAAGCTTTAGTATCTACAAATTATCAAGCTTACACATATTTTTTGGTCTGTTCTCTTTCTGGTTTCTGAACATTTTCTCTTTCCTGTACTGCAAAGCCTCCTAGTAGACCAAGAAATTTTTTAAACTGTACTGGAAAAAAACCTCGTACTAGAAAGAACACAATTTTTGTCACCTGACAGTTATTCTATTGTAAATATTACAAGGAGTAATAATTACAATACTGTTTTGAAGATGAAACTCGATGTATTATATTTAATTATGTTGTTTTTAGGATAAAATATATGACAAAATCGATTTCAGATTTAATAGTAGAGTCTGTGCTAAAAAAATTGATATGAATAGTTACTGAAAAATGAAGCCTATTGTAATTTCATAAAATGAAAATTTAATTGAAACAAAAAATAATTCATACTGTTTCTAAAAGTGTTTCCCTTCAAAATTGGTATGTTAGTCACCATTAATTTGGCATTAAAGTTATCATAAACAAATAGAGCTATCGAAATGTTAAAGTCACCGCTTTACTTTTAGAGAGAACGATGTTGGTCTAGTAGGAAACTACTGAAGTGAGTTTCCTACTAGACCAAACAAACTAGGAACGTAACTCTGGTCTACTACGAGGTTTTACTGTAATATATTTTGGTTTGTTACAATCTCTGTTTTATAGGTCAGAATCGCTGTAATTTTTCCAAACTCTCACTGTCTTATTTTCCACAATTTCTTACTGCTTTTTATATTTTCTTTCATTGATAATGTGGCCGTAATATTTAAAGATGTTCTATAGTGATTGAAACAAACTAATTCATTTTCCTCTCTATTCACCTTTGCTCAAAAGGTTATATTAATTCATAAGGTGATTGATAAATTACTTGTCTACATCCAATTTGAAAATTCAATTTGAAATAATTTAAAGGCTTTTCATAAAACTTTCCTGATAGTGTAGTCTATTTGCATCGTCTTCTCGATAAAAATTCATTATAAACTAAAAAAATGTAATGAATTTCGCCTGCAATATTACATGTTGAAATAATAGTTGTATTATTTTAATAAATTGTATTTAACTAATATATTTGAATGTCAAGTATTCGTGGGGATTTTACGTTATTGGGTTATTGTCGGTTGAGCATTGGTCTTAGGAGGATTTTGTCTCCTTGTTTTTTGACCTTGGGAGATTTTTTTCTTTTTGCCGTTAGGGGGCACGCCGAATCGAACCTTTGAATCTCCAAATTATCTATTTTAACCACAATACTTTGGAGAACACTGATCTATCATTAAATATTACTATCATTTAAATATTTCCTATATAACTCTATAACACTGTTATCAAAAGCAACAAATATTCCAATTCAGTCTGCAATATACTCTAGAAGCATAGATAATCCGAATAGTGAAGACTGCTCCACTATTTCGAAACCAGAAGCTGTTCCTCACTCGGAAATGTTCTCAAATAAATTTCATCAACGTTCATCAAGATATTCTGCAGAGAAAATGAAGAGGAAAATACCAACAAATGAGTAGGTTGCGTGAGGTTAGAGATCAGCATCGTTTGGGATATAAAATAAGAACGTACTGAAGCAGTACATACCTTATTGAGAAATTCTAAAACCTGATCTAAGCAAAATAAGATCAATGGTTCAGAATGTCTATCGTGGATCTTCGAATCTGCGGTACTTATTTTTAACTGGGTGAAGTTAAAGGAGTATTTTACCATTCTATTCTTCTACTTACCTAAGTAAAATACATGATATTACAGATAAGAATAGAACTGTATGTATTGTTAATGATTAGGCTTTGGGATACTTCAGGTGGCTTTGTTTTACTATCTTGATGAGATTAATGAATGGCAATGAAAGTAAGACCAAGATTTCTTTGTAGACTAATTTTCCTAGCAAATCCACAACTTTTTTATCTTCAATGACAGCGATATGTACCTAATTAAAACATTAATTCAAATATTCCTATAACTTATATTTCCAAAATCATTTAACAACAGTAATATTTAACATGATGTTGATCTTGTATATTTCTCCACCTAACCATTTTCTAATTTATTATACAACTGTACTCATTTAAATCTTTCCATACCCTCCAATTAAATACACCAACACACTCTCACGAATTTGCTCCGAGTTTCAGGTTTGAGACGGACAATGAATTCGGCTTTCCATTGTTTCTCTTTTGTACATTTTTGAACAGTCGAAAGGGTAACGAGTTTCAATCCCTCGCAGTTTGGCATTTGAACGCTGACTTTAACTGGACTTTAACCGAGACTGGTTTGTGTGGAATGAAGAAAAAGAAGGAGATTCGTCTATTGATGGTTTATTAATGATGGGTGGATGTTCTTATTGAGTGATGGGTGTATGTTCTTATTCAGTGATGGGTGAATATTCTTATTCAGTGATGGGTGTATGTTCTTATTCAGTGATGGGTGTATGTTCTTATTCAGTGATGGGTGAATATTCTTATTCAGTGATGGGTGTATGTTCTTATTGAGTGATGGGTGAATATTCTTATTCAGTGATGGGTGAATGTTCTTATTGAGTGATGGGTGTATGTTCTTATTCAGTGATGGGTGAATATTCTTATTCAGTGATGGGTGTATGTTCTTATTCAGTGATGGGTGTATGTTCTTATTCAGTGATGGGTGAATATTCTTATTCAGTGATGGGTGTATGTTCTTATTCAGTGATGGGTGTATGTTCTTATTCAGTGATGGGTGAATATTCTTATTCAGTGATGGGTGTATGTTCTTATTCAGTGATGGGTGAATGTTCTTATTCAGTGATGGGTGAATGTTCTTATTCAGTGATGGGTACTAACAGGAATAAATGTGTGGTTCATTTGACAGCTGAGGTAAGATGTTGATGTGTTACGTTTAAACGCATTCCCTTCAATATCAAACACAAAGGTTAGTACCACTGGATTCTTTATAACCCATATAAAGAATTGACATTTAGTGAGTACATAGTTTTTTTTATTTTACAGTTGCCGGTCAGCAGGAGTAGGAGAAGAAGGAATTAAGATAAAGACCATGAGTTTCTAATTTCATCAAAATAATGTATCTGCAACTTTCTTTAATGCAGAATATGTATAAATAATACAATACAAAATATAGCATTTATCGAACAAATAGTAGGTATTGATATAAACTTTACCAGGTGATAGTAGAAACTTCACCAGGTGATAGTAGAAACTTTACCAGCTGATAGTAGAAACTTCACCAGGTGATAGTAGAAACTTCACCAGGTGATAGTAGAAACTTCACCAGGTGATAGCAGTAACTTCACCAGGTGATAGTAGAAACTTCACCAGGTGATAGTAGAAACTTCACCAGGTGATAGTAGAAACTTCACCAGCTGATAGTAGAAACTTCATTAGCTGATAGTAGAAACTTCACCAGGTGATAGCAGTAACTTCACCAGGTGATAGTAGAAACTTCACCAGGTGATAGTAGAAACTTCACCAGGTGATAGTAGAAACTTCACCAGGTGATAGTAGAAACTTCACCAGCTGATAGTAGAAATATCACCAGCTGATAGCAGTAACTTCACCAGGTGATAGTAGAAACTTCACCAGGTGATAGTAGAAACTTCACCAGGTGATAGTAGAAACTTCACCAGCTGATAGTAGAAACTTCACCAGCTGATAGTAGAAACTTCACCAGGTGATAGTAGAAACTTTACCAGCTGATAGTAGAAACTTTACCAGCTGATAGTAGAAACTTTACCAGCTGATAGTAGAAACTTTACCAGGTGATAGTAGAAACTTCACCAGGTGATAGTAGAAACTTCACCAGGTGATAGTAGAAACTTCACCAGGTGATAGCAGTAACTTCACCAGGTGATAGTAGAAACTTCACCAGGTGATAGTAGAAACTTCACCAGGTGATAGTAGAAACTTCACCAGCTGATAGTAGAAACTTCACCAGCTGATAGTAGAAACTTCACCAGGTGATAGCAGTAACTTCACCAGGTGATAGTAGAAACTTCACCAGGTGATAGTAGAAACTTCACCAGGTGATAGTAGAAACTTCACCAGGTGATAGTAGAAACTTCACCAGCTGATAGTAGAAATATCACCAGCTGATAGCAGTAACTTCACCAGGTGATAGTAGAAACTTCACCAGGTGATAGTAGAAACTTCACCAGGTGATAGTAGAAACTTCACCAGCTGATAGTAGAAACTTCACCAGCTGATAGTAGAAACTTCACCAGGTGATAGCAGTAACTTCACCAGGTGATAGTAGAAACTTCACCAGGTGATAGTAGAAACTTCACCAGGTGATAGTAGAAACTTCACCAGCTGATAGTAGAAATATCACCAGCTGATAGCAGTAACTTCACCAGGTGATAGTAGAAACTTCACCAGGTGATAGTAGAAACTTCACCAGGTGATAGTAGAAACTTCACCAGCTGATAGTAGAAATTTCACCAGCTGATAGCAGTAACTTCACCAGCTGATAGCAGTAACTTCACCAGCTGATAGTAGAAACTTCACCAGGTGATAGTAGAAACTTCACCAGCTGATAGTAGAAACTTCACCAGCTGATAGTAGAAACTTCACCAGCTGATAGTAGAAACTTCACCAGCTGATAGTAGAAACTTCACCAGCTGATAGTAGAAACTTCACCAGGTGATAGTAGAAACTTCACCAGGTGATAGTAGAAACTTCACCAGCTGATAGTAGAAACTTCACCAGCTGATAGTAGAAACTTCACCAGCTGATAGCAGTAACTTCACCAGCTGATAGCAATAACTTCACCAGCTGATACCAGTAACTTCACCAGCTGATAGCAGTAACTTCACCAGCGGATAGTAGCAGCAGAGATCAATAAGCAAGATTTTAATCAGCACAAGTGGCATCTTTAAAGCTTCATGGCGGTATTTTGTCACTGTCCACTGATAATTTGTTGCCAATAAATACTGCAGTGTTTGTATATTAGATAGAACACGATGTTTACACTGGATAAGTCAACTGTATTTAAACTATAATTTAAGACAATTAACAAGAATAAATAAAATTAAAACTACTTCCATAGTTGTGTGTATTAAAAATCTAATACAAAAAAAGTACTCCCATAGTTATCTATATTTATAATTTAATGCATTAGAAACATCAAATGTATATCAAATATATAATAAAAACTAATTTCATAGTTATTTGTATCTCTAATTTAAAAATGATGAAAATTTATAAATTGAAATAAATTAAAATATACTTAAACCCTTGTATATCTAACTGTGAACTACGCTCAAGGTATGCCAGCCATGTCCATTTAATATAATTATCGTAGAATGCTATCAGAGCAGATATTATGGTTGAATATCATAGATGAAGATCATATCAGTCATCTCCCCTGATATCATTCATCATCGTAGACTCACAGTGGTTTGATCTTCGATGATCAATGAGCCAGATCAGGAACATAATACCTTCTAGAGTGAAATTTTAGGTGGGGCCATAGAAGATTAACTGGGGGCAATAATTTCTATTTGGGTTTTAATACATGGTTTTGAGTACTAAAATTATATCCCTAATTTTAACTTTAATGTTGCCATTTATAATTGTTTATTATTAAGTTAATGTTCAACAATTAATATTATTTAAAAACTATTTTTATTTTCTTAAAATGGTTCTGTAACCCCGTTTCACCAAGTTAGCAATGTAAATTATCAAAATAGCTTTTTATCAAATGTTCCAGTCATTAGTGAACATGATTCTCTAGTTTGATATAACATTTAAATAAAGTTCCCCTCTTAGATCCTGTCATCTATTATTCACTTTCAATTCGGAAGCTTCAGAATGAGATCAGACTCCCTACGAAAATTTGATACGCAAAAAGGAACAAGAACGTCTAAGCGGCTTACACGAACAATCATACATGCCGAGGACATCATAATCTCCCCCGTTAAAAATACCTAGGAATATATCCTGCATCTGGGGGAAATAATATATTACCGTGTTGCCGCGTGGAAACTACCATCAAGATATTTCTTCTGTTCTGCCACAGTAAAAACATCTTGGGGGTAAAATACACGGGATTACATCGCCAAAATTCAAACATGGTACTCCCGGTGAAACAAAAACTGAAGTTACCTTCAGTCACGATAGGAAAATCATTATTTGACGCTTCCAATAACCGTTAGATATAATAATTCTACTGCACAGCTTAATACATCGAAGAAATGTACGTAAACTGTATAAGTTTTTAATATTACATGAATAACTGTAGATGATACCTTTTCAGTCTACAATGTCGTGTCACAAACGTTCCGTCTGTAGCTAATGATGTTTTCAAATATTTTGAATAACCCATTACCAAAAAAATTTTTTAGTGATTTTTAGCTACTAATAAAAATTGATCTGGGCACACAACGACAAATTTGTTAAATAGGAAATAATAAGAAATTAGAAAACTGTGATTTGTGAATTATCATCATCACAGTGACTCTTTTCTCTGATAGTGCATCATCACAGTGACTCTTTTCTCTGATAGTACATCATAACAGTGACTCTTTTCTCTGATAGTACATCATCACAGTGACTCTTTCCTCTGATAGTACATCATCACAGTGACTCTTTTCTCTGATAGTACATCATCACAGTGACTCTTTTCTCTGATAGTACATCATCACAGTGACTCTTTCCTCTGATAGTACATCATCACAGAGACTCTTTTCTCTGATAGTACATCATAACAGTGACTCTTTTCTCTGATAGTACATCATAACAGTGACTCTTTTCTCTGATAGTACATCATCACAGTGACTCTTTTCTCTGATAGTACATCATCACAGTGACTCTTTTCTCTGATAGTACATCATAACAGTGACTCTTTTCTCTGATAGTACATCATAACAGTGACTCTTTTCTCTGATAGTAAATCATCACAGTGACTCTTTTCTCTGATAGTACATCATCACAGTGACTCTTTTCTCTGATAGTAAATCATCACAGTGACTCTTTTCTCTTATAGTGCATCATCACAGTGACTCTTTTCTCTGATAGTACATCATCACAGTGACTCTTTTATCTGATAGTACATCATCACAGTGACTCTTTTCTCTGATAGTACATCATCACAGTGACTCTTTCCTCTGATAGTACATCATCACAGTGACTCTTTTCTCTGATAGTAAATCATCACAGTGACTCTTTTCTCTGATAGTACATCATCACAGTGACTCTTTTCTCTGATAGTAAATCATCACAGTGACTCTTTTCTCTTATAGTGCATCATCACAGTGACTCTTTTCTCTGATAGTACATCATCACAGTGACTCTTTCCTCTGATAGTACATCATCACAGTGACTCTTTTCTCTGATAGTACATCATCACAGTGACTCTTTTCTCTGATAGTACATCATCACAGTGACTCTTTCCTCTGATAGTACATCATCACAGTGACTCTTTTCTCTGATAGTACATCATCACAGTGACTCTTTTATCTGACAGTACATCATCACAGTGACTCTTTTCTCTGATAGTACATCATCACAGAGACTCTTTTCACTGATGGTACCTATAAGTCTCCAATGACAAAGAAATTCTTGCCATAAGTCACTAAATGGAGAGTTCTCTAATCCCCAAACCATTTCACTTATTCGACTTTATAAAAAGTTGTAAGTCGGATCAACAAAACCGCACAGACGAAATCATCTTAACGAAGGACTTAGTATCATCTCTTGTAGGTCCCACCCTACCATGTCAGTCGAAATGTTTAGATATCTTTTAAGAGTGTATGGTAGTCTAAAAATTACCATGAACATTCGAACGGAATATGAAAGCGTCTTTTACGATTGAAGCCAATTTAAAATGTGATCGGAGGTGCATTTTACTAATGTCAATATCAGTCACTGCGATGTCCCTTCTTTAAATACCGACTTAATCCTCTCCTACTTTTATAATGAATTTAACGAAGGAAAGCTAAGTAAATTAGCTCGATGAAATAGGTACAAACAGCGGGAAATAGAATAAAGTGTATATCTGAGAGGTATATACTATATAGACAATTTGCTAAGATATCCTCGAAATGACTGATGATAATTTAAAAATAGTAGATAGATCCATTACCATAGTTTCAGATTTTTCTTAGTCATATTGCGTATAGAATTCATCTATCATTTTAAGATTTTATCAGTTAAACAGAGTAAAGTTTCACTTCGACACTTCACTCAGAAATGTTAGGTAGTTCTATGGATTTCCCCATGAATTATATTATTTACTTCATGTAAAGCTTCGAAATTTCCTATTTATGCAACATTAACTTCAGTCAGGGAAAAGACTGCTGAGTTAATTTGATTAGCGGAGAAAGGAAGAGCTTTGATGTTGTAAATTAACTTATAAAGGGAGAGAGATCCTAAATTATTCAGCATTTTATTCTGGCGTTATATTCAATAAACTTCCGTCTGAACTCTTCGTGTCAATAATATAAGCGAAAAATACTAATTCATTGAAACTTCAAAAGAAAAGAAAATACTCTCGATATTTCTCCACTCGATGATATTGAGAGAATATTCATGAAAGAAATGATGTTTTCTATTGAACATTATTATAACATCTAAAATATTAAAGCTTATTCATGAAGTAAATGAAATACTGTCACCAGAATCTGTGTATTTTGGTGAATATTTCATAGAAAGTAAGTGGAATGATGTCAGCGAAATTCAAATATTTTTGTGAATATTATACTCCGTGTATTTATTATTTTTCAAAAACTAAAAATTAATTATTTCTTAATTGGACAGCTCAACATTTTCGATCATAGAAAAAAGATAATTTTTTAACTCGTAATTTGAATTACTATCCATGATACTTGCAACTTCCATTTTAATTGGTATACACGATGCCTGCAAGTATCAAGGATACCAATTAAATTAACAAGTCAACATGATAATTTATATTTCTTTTCCTGCATGATCGAAAATGTGGAACTGTCCGATAACAGTGACTTTTCCATATAGAATCACTGCATGTTCCTGGTAATATTCATGACAATACTTTAGTAATTACACTAGTTAGGAGTATGGTGGTGTCGCCATAGAAGTTAGACTGTCTCAGATTATCTTCACCGTAAGTGTTATTATTCCCCAGCGACAAAATGTACATACTACAGACACGAGATTGAATTGACTAAGTTAAATTAACCGGAAGGTAAAGTGGCGCAAAAATGAGTGGTGGTAATATTCGCCATGTGAAAGGTGGCGCATAAGGGAGTGATGATATTTACAATAAAACTCAATACATTTTAACCCTAATGAGCTTGATGTGTGTTTTCTAAACACATCCTTTTTAAATTATTTAAAATCTTCCATGTCATTCCTTTAAATTTATTGACTTTTCTTGTCTTTGTTCATACATACATACATACATACATACATACATACATACATACATGCCAAATATATTTTTGTTTTTTTGAAAGTTAAAAAATATTTACGTACCGGTGAAAATTAGCATAAATCACGTAAATTATGAAATTAATTATAATGTGGTGACGTATGGCAGCGTAGGTATAGAAAGAGACACAAACTTTCATGGAGAACACATAAACGCACGAGAAACACACCCTCTCTTCCACCCAATCACAGGTCTGCTCTCTCAGTTGCCAATGTCCTATATACTTAAGTATTTATTTCTCCTTATATGCTCAATATTTTACTTGAAATTTGGTACTCTTTAGTTTAGTATTATATACTAATAATTTGTAAAAAAATACAGTACCATAGGTTTATGAATAAGTCATATTCTTTTTAAACACATAGTTATGCCTTCGTCAAACTCATCACAGTTAATTAAAAGTTATTTTCCTCATGCAAATTAGAGATTCTCATGCCTTCCTCTTGTCGAAAAATTACAATTTAAAATTCAAAAATTGTATTTGTATTTTACTTATTTTCAAATTTTAAAATCATTCGCATCACTTATCCTTTTATAGATTATATTAACAATCTGGAGAAATGTGATAAGTACACAAAGGAAAGCATAAATTAAATTTTCATCAAGGGTCGTTCAGGTTGCAAGAGGACAGTACGATCTGATGACAAAATCAATTTTGTTCAGCAACTTCATGTTTAATAGAAAAGTTTTTGTTTTAGGAGAAATTGAATTTATATCTTGAAACCTTCAGTCAATCGAATTGCTAAATATGACCTACAACCCAAGCAACACAAGTTAATGGGGCCCATGTTGGCACTAAGTGTACAAATCGTATTGGTACTGTGTGGTTATTTACAAAATGGGCCAACATGGTGACAGCAAGGGCTGTTACGTTGAAACCATCTTGGCCCAAGATGTTGCCAATATATTTATCAGTTTCAGCGATTTAATGTTGACACGTTATATAGTAATATGGTTGGGCCAATATGACAATTCAATGGGACGGATTCACCACATTGAACCAACCTTCTCCCAAGGTAACATTCCATGAGAATGGAAAACCACATTAACCCCATGTAATTTCTAGGCTACTCTTCAGTCTGCCATCTCTTGCCCATTTAACCATATGGTGCCCATGTTGGCACAATGTGTCATGGTTGCTTGGGAATGCCATTCATACAGAAGGAAAGTCAGACATCTACTTCTTGAAACAGATTTTTCACGCCACAGAAATATCGCCAAGATGTTCGTGTTGTTGAAGATATAGTCATGAGAAAAATTGTGTTTTACATGAGCAGAGAAGTAATTAATCATAAAATTTGGCAATACGTTCCACGGAATAACCGTTCTGCTTGTAATTTTCATATAGTTTCATCACTGTAAAATTTACAATAATCACTCTAAGCTTCATATTGTAGGGGTGACCTGAACGACTCTTGTTAAAATTAAAACTTGTGCCTTCCTTTTTGTACTTGAACACATTTCACCAGATTGTCACTATTTTATAAAAGGAATATTTATTTGGTTGCTTTTGAAACCTGAATTTGAATCTGTGTTATTAATTGGGTTGTTGTCCAATATAGATATTTATAAATTTTGAACTTAATTCATTGTCCATTTTCTGACCATTTGCGCAAAGCCATTTTCACCATCCGTTAATAAAATCGTTATAACATTCATAAAATTGAAACAAATTTTGTGAAAATAATTTAATTGTGGATTAAGAAGGGTTTAGCAAAGAAAATGATACTTAGTAGAAAACTGTAACTTGAATAGTTGTTAAAAAATACTAATTTAATGTTGGTTTCCGTTTTTTTTGGACTCGCTTTAAAGTCAATACAAATAATATTCCACTAGGGATAAACTCTCACGGTAAAGAAAATTCATACAATTTATATTTACACTTAATACAAATAATATTCCACTAGGGATGAACTCTCACGGTTAAGAACATTCCTACAATATCTATTTACAGTCAATACAAATAATATTCCACTAGGGATGAAATACAAAATCTTTCACAAAAGATATTAAAATTCGTACTTAAATTTAAAAAAAATAGATTAACAAGAAGATTTGTTATATGGAATAAATTATGAAAAAAAAATATCTGTTACTAAAATACTAGGTGCCATTATTTATAATTTAGGTACAAAAGCATATAATATATTCATAACTATTCATATGTACTAATATTGCAGCTTCATTACCAAAATATTTGTGCATGAATAAGATATAATATTTTTGGTAGAAATGTGCCAGACTTCCATTCGTGAGTAGTCTATACCTGAGGGATTGACTTTGATTTCAAATATACCAATGAAACATTCTCACAAATGTGAAGAATAAAAATACTGAATACGGAATGAAAAACACACTATTCCCTCATAAAAAATGTAATAAAATGCATATTTCAGGAAAAGCGTTGTATTTATTTTATTTATTTATTTTGTAAAATGTTATGAAGAAAATGGAGTATTAATTAAGTATGCAATAGAATAATTTTAAAAATCAGTCGATTAATATTGAATATTGTGTGAAACCTATTTGTAATACTCTATGCTGAAAGCTTTAGTTAAAATGATATCTATTATTCAATAGAATATACTGAGTCATGATTTTCTTGATAATGTTCAAAGAGTTTTATGACATAAATTAATTTATAAAGTTGTTGGTGTTTCTTATTTTAGATAACTCATATCACTGATAATAATTTGTAACATGATTTGAAAGATTTTTATTCGCATGTTCAGTGTAACACGTTCCACCCCCGTTATTTCGTTGGAAAGATACACGTTCTATAACATTATGTTCTTTCGTTTGAATGGAACACGTTCTATTACATTATGATCTTGGTTTGAATGGCCCACGTTCCACACCAAGGCGTTCTATCGTATGTAAGGCACACGTTCTACACCAAGGCGTTCTATCGTCTGTGAAGAACACGTTCCACATCAAGGCGTTCTTTGGTCTTTAAGGCACACGTTCTACATCAAGACGTTCTATCGTCTGTTAGGCACGCGCTCCACACCAATGCGTTCTATCGTCTGTAAGACACACGTTCCACACCAAGGCGTTCTATCGTGTGTGAGGAACACGTTCCACATCAAGGCGTTCTTTGGTCTTTAAGGCACACGTTCTACATCAAGACGTTTTATCGTCTGTTAGGCACGCGTTCCACACCAATGCGTTCTATCGTGTGTAAAGCACACGTTCCACACCAAGGCGTTCTATCGTGTGTAAAGCAGACGTTCCACACCAAGGCGTTCTATCATCTGTAAGACACACGTTCTACACCAAGGCGTTCTGTCGTCTGTAAGACACACGTTCCACAATGGGACGTTCTATCGTCTGTAAGGCACACGTTCCACAATGTGACGTTCTATCGTGTGTAAAGCACACGTTCTACACCAAAACGTTCGTTTGCCTGTAAGGCACACGTTCTACACCAAGGCGTTCTACCGTCTGTAAGGCACACGTTCCACACCAAGGCGTTCTATCGTCTGTAAGGCACACGTTCCACAATGTGACGTTCTATCGTCTGTAAGGCACACGTTCCACAATGTGACGTTCTATCGTCTGTAAGGCACACGTTCCACAATGTGACGTTCTATCGTCTGTAATGCACACGTTCCACACCATCGTTCACGTAGAGACAGGGACGGTTCATTAGCAACTTTTAAGGAACTCGCCAATCTTTCACGCTCCTAACTTCAATTTAAGTGAGATAACTTCACCGTTTCGACTCAAAAACCATCTCTGGTTCTTCTTAAAGCAGTCAGTCAGTCACCTTTGAGACGAATCCTTCCTTTGTAGGTTCACAAGAGGATTGTGCTTTTATCCCTCTGAAAAGGACTTATCAGGATATGATTTTAACTCAGCATATATTAAAATAACAGCTCGTCCATTCACATCATTATATTCAAGAATCATATTCTGAGATGTAAGAATAGAAATCTACTCTCACTGGTTGGTTGTAATCACGTACTTGTCAAATATATACCTGTTACTAGTTTATATATTTATATGATAAAATATTTACCAATATCATCAATAAAATATCTAACCTTTTTAAGTCATATCAGGAACAAGAAGGATTTATTCCTGGGACATTAAAGGAATATCCCAGGAGTGACTCCTTTTTGCCTCAGATATATATTTATACATTTCCATATGAAAACCATGGTTTAATTGATTTTATTTCATTTATCTATAGGTCAATAGTGTGGGAATGTCCTGGAAAATCCTGGTATTGATGAAAAGAATATTCACAAATTTTTTAATTTTTATTTTTAAATATTTAATTTTATCTAGCAGATCATTGTTCATTAATAAATATACACAGAAAATCCACCATTTTTTCCTTTCTGTGTAATTCGTAATTGTCTTTTTACTTGAAGCATAGACGAAGAATAAAGGCAGACATATCAGAATTGGTGAGTGAGAATTCCAAAAATGACTACAAATGAAAAAGATGAAAATGTAAGTGAGTTTGCAGGGAGTTTTTGAGGGAAAATTAGTTGAACTTCTTTGCTTGAGAGGAAATAGTGAGAGCTAAGAGAGGAGTAGAGGAGAAATAGTGAGAGTTAGAGAGGGGTAGAGGGGAAATAGTGAGAGTTAGAGAGGAGTAGAGGGGAAATAGTGAGAGTTAGAGAGGAGTAGAGAGGAAATAGTGAGAGTTAGAGAGGAGTAGAGGGGAAATAGTGAGAGTTAGAGAGGGGTAGAGGGGAAATAGTGAGAGTTAGAGAGGAGTAGAGGGGAAATAGTGAGAGTTAGAGAGGAGTAGAGAGGAAATAGTGAGAGTTAGAGAGGAGTAGAGGGGAAATAGTGAGAGTTAGAGAGGAGTAAAGGGGAAATAGTGAGAGTTAGAGAGGAGTAGAAGGGAAATAGTGAGAGTTAGAGAGGAGTAGAGGGGAAATAGTGAGAGATAGAGAGGAGTAGAGGGGAAATAGTGAGAGTTAGAGAGAAGTAGAGGGGAAATAGTGAGAGTTAGAGAGGAGTAGAGGGGAAATAGTGAGAGTTAGAGAGAAGTAGAGGGGAAATATTCATTCATTCCACCTTATAATTAGGTTTCCAATAATATATTTTTTTAACCATTTCAACTTTTATTCTATGTATATTAACAAAAGACAAGGAATAATTAATTTATCTTTTACAATGTATAGTTAATCCATGTATATGAATTAATTAGTTAATTGAAAAGAATGTATTCAAAAAATCTATTTTCGTTCTAATGGAGAAGAACATAGAATATAATTTAATTATCATTACAAACTGATGAATATGGAATATCTATATTCCACTGTGGCTATATAGGGCCGTACAGACGTAGGGTTTTTTAAGTCTTACCACCAGACTTTTTGCTAAGCTCCTCCTACTTTTTCAATGAGAATATAAGAAAAAACTATAAAATTATTATTATTATTATATTATTAGATAATAATTTTATAGTTTTTTCTTATATTCTCATTGAAAAAGTAGGAGGAGCTTAGCAAAAAGTCTGATGGAAAGACTTAAAAAACCCTACGTGTGTACGGCCCTTACTAAGGATATCGAGTGCCTGTGTCCTAGCGAGTAACTTCCACGTAGTGACGCATAATAAGTTTTGGTGATTGGCAAAGTTCAGTCATCAGATCGTGTTGAAGTCTACCAGATATTGTGTCAGCTTTGTATTTTCCTCCCTATTTTATTATTGGAAAACTATTCTCTGATGAAATTAGGAGAGAGTTACCGGAGACTTTGGCTTGTAGTTATTTACATAGTTTGGGGGGAATTATAGTGGGCCATAGATGATTATCAGAGACTTTATCTACAAAGCCCTCTATATTTTTTATTCAAATTTGTTTATTTTATTCAATAGAGTAAGTTATGGTGGGGGCATCGAAGATTAAGAGAGAAAGTTATGGTGGGGGCATCGAAGATTAAGAGAGAACCTCCTATTTAATCTTCTATAGCCCTAAAATAACTTTCTCAAAGGGTAAGAACGAAATTTATTACTACTAAACTAGGAATTAATATACTATTAATACATAAATTATATTTGATGGAATTATCATTATGTTTCTCTTTCGATGATTGAAGAATATTTTTTTCATTTTTATTTTTCAATTTCATAACGATTAATGTAAATTCCACAAAAAGTAAAATAATATTTAAAATATAGGTTATATAATAACTATTAGATATATTTTTTCTTATGTGATCGAAAATGTGGAACCGTCCAATTACTGGGAATTTACCCCAGTCAGTTCATTATCTGAAATGTCACTCAAGCTAGACATCTTGATTGAATTTTTCGTCGAATACCTAGATTCTAATTTGGATAATCCGCCCATCAATCGTTTTTGTTCTCATTTGAAGCAAGAACACAATGGTGACTTCCTATTCCAGGAAACGTCCAGGAAATATCCTGGGAGTATCCTTGGAATGTCATGGGAATGTCCTGGGAATGCCTTGGGAAATGTCCTGGGAATATCCTGATAATGTCCTGGGAATGTCCTGGGAAATGTCCTGGGAAAGTCCTGGGAGTATCCTGGGAATGTCCTGGGAATATCCTGGGAAATGTCCTATGAATATTTTGGGAATGTCCTAGGAATGTTCTGGAAAAGTTCTGGGAATGGGCGGGTATCTCTGATGAATACTGAAGAAAATAATAGAAAAAAACGTTCATTTTTTAGATACTTATTGTTAAATACTCATTTTTAAATGATTTTATCTAAAAATCTATTTTTCAATGTTTATTTTTAAATTATATGTTTTTATATATTGAATCTTAAATATATATTTTCAAATATGTATAATTAAATATTTATTTTTGAATATGTATTCTAAATATATTTTTCAAATTATATATAATTTTTAATTCCTTTAAAACTGTATTATATAACACTACACAAATAAAAACAAGAATGTCTTTTATTTTCAGAATAATATTAGATACATCTGAATTTAAATGTTATTACTAAATATCCAAACCTACCAAGAAATTCCCAAGAATATTAAACAGTATTGTACCAATTATAATGTTACACTGTACTATTCATATATATGTAATTTATTCCATTTAATTATTGCATTATTTCTCTAAACAGTCGAATAAACATCAGTATACAATAACAACTTTGTTATCATTTGAAAATGAATAAACATCATTTAATTAAGAAATACTTGGTACATTGAATTCAGCTATTTTCCTTCATTAATATTTATATTTTAATATATATAATATTTTTGTAAAAGATTATTTGAATCATACCGAGCATTTTCGATTTATTTATCGAACATCAATGATAAAGATATCATTTATCGATGACGGTATTGATAAATCATTCAACGTTATATATCATAAATTTAACAGCATTGCAAAACCGTAATTACGATACTTTACGTTAAAACAAGATGAATATATAACGTAAACAATTCTAACTCTTCCAGCTGGGTGGTAGATTTTCAAAAAAAGTTTAATTAGATTCTCCCTTTTGAGATTAATAATTCTAGTCCTATATTAGCTATGCTAAACACTTTCTTGTACGCTTATTCCGAAAGTTTGATCGTAACTACCACCTGCCTTCGTACGATCGATATTCGTATAGGGTGGAGGTACGAATTATAAGACGGTGCCACATCTGCGATTACATATGAAAAAGTTAAACAATAATCATTATAGTTTTTATATTATTGATCGGATATATGAACGATCGAACAGTTCTACTGTTTCCATCATATTTTAAAAAAGGATAAATAATCAAACTGAAAATTAAATAATAATTATTACAAAAAGTTTCATACATGAACAACAATGTGGAACCCTCTAATAACTAGGGACGTACCTTAATATTAGTTGTTGTTTCATAATTTGTTCATTACGTTGTTGTGTACAGTGGAATTTAATATCGGGAAATGTGTCTGGTAAGTTCAAGACATGATGGTTCTTGAGTCCTTAATTAAATTCGACTGAAATCAAATGAAAGCCACCAACAGAAGATTTTTCTCCCTAACTAATATGTACGAACAGAATAAATGAAAGGGTTGAAGTTGAAATTTTTGGAATAGCTTGACAATGATTTTAAAATTTCAATATAGTTGGGATTATTTTTTATGCTAATCTTAATCGACTATTATGATGAGGTTGTCGATGATTATTATCTTAATCTTCTACAGTCCGACCATAACTTTTACACAATGTTGTAGATCCATATATAGTTTAACAGTTGAAAAATATTGTATAGTAATATTGTACAGTTTAAAAACGCTAATTGAAAATGTATAATAGTACAAACATCATTTGTTTCCTGATGTTGACTACCACCCAATAAGAAGAATATGGAGGGGACATAGAATATTATGTAGGGGCCGGGCCATATTATTAGAAATTTGTCTCAGTGTCAATGCATACAAATTATTTATACTAATTTGCGTTGAATACTACAGAAACTTTGTGTTTTATTTGAATGAAATGTGATGATTTCATTCTTTTTTCTTAATAACTCTAATTCATCATATTTCATGACGTATTCGTGAAACTCCCGATAAAATGATGACACTCTACGCTTTGAACGGTACGTAGATTGGTGCAATATGCAGGAGAGAAAAGTTGTTGAGTTGTCTCACCAGATGGCGCCACTGCGGCAAACTTACTTGTCCTAATAAGCGGAAACTCAAATTTTATGACTCGTCATCTCCTCTGATTAAAACAACAACGAGAAAACCATCTCTCGATCTACGGTGATAGTGTGTTCTTAATCTTTACATATGCACATTATTTACTATAGGTATTATGTGTTTAAAATATGAAAATGGAATTGTACAATTAAAATATAAATAGATTGTTATGCATTGAAACAACAATGAGAAAAAAATCTTTCGATGTCAAGTGATACTGTGTTCATAATCTTTACATCTACAAATATAGTTGGTATATGTATTACATGTTTAAAATATCAGCAAAGTGTGACATAAATATATTTAAATACTTTGTAATAACTACCACTTTCTCTTTAAGTATTTATAGATAAAATATAGAGTTTATATTTAAATTTATTTAGTTTTTATAGTTGAATTTATATAGTTTATAGATATACTCCCATTTAAAGTTAATTTATTAATAAAATGGAAAGATGTATAGTTATAAACCATAATACTTGTATTAGCATACCTGCATATGCTTTTAACGATCAATTTGAATATTCTAAATCACATATTGTACGACATATTCCTCAAAGGATGAGCCTATAGCCATATACATTATACACATCGACTAAGAGTTGTATATAGGCTTGAATATTTACACTGTGCACTTTATTTACAACTATTGGTGGTTGTTTTAACCCTTCATGTGCACTTCATTTACAACTGGTAGTTGTTTTAACCCTTCACTGTGCACTTTATATACAACTATTGGTGGTTGTTTTAACTCTTCACTGTGCACTTTATATACAACTATTGGTGGTTGTTTTAACTCTTCATTGTGCACTTTATATACAACTATTGGTGGTTGTTTTAACTCTTCACTGTGCACTTTATATACAACTATTGGTGGTTGTTTTAACTCTTCACTGTGCACTTCATTTACAACTATTGGTGGTTGTTTTAACCCTTCACTTTGCACTTTATTTACAACTGTCGGTGGTTGTTTTAACCCTTCACTTTGCACCTTATTTACAACTACTGGTGGTTGTTTTAACTCTACACTGTGCACTTTATTTACAACTATTGGTGGTTGTTTTAACTCTTCACTGTGCACTTTATTTACAACTACTGGTGGTTGTTTTAACTCTTCACTGAGCACTTTATTTACAACTATTGGTGGTTGTTTTAACCCTTCACTGTGCACTTCATTTACAACTATTGGTGGTTGTTTTAACTCTTCACTTTGCACTTTATTTACAACTATTGGTGGTTGTTTTAACTCTTCACTTTGCACTTCATTTACAACTATTGGTGGTTGTTTTAACTCTTCATTGTGCACTTTATTTACAACTATTGGTGGTTGTTTTAACTCTTCACTGTGCACTTTATTTACAACTATTGGTGGTTGTTTTAACTCTTCACTGTGCACTTTATTCACAACTATTGGTGGTTGTTTTAACTCTTCACTGTGCACTTCATTTACAACTATTGGTGGTTGTTTCAACTCTTCACTTTGCACTTTAATTTCAACTATTGGTGGTTGTTTCAACTCTTCACTTTGCACTTCAATTTCAATCAGGTCTTCATTGTATTTCATAAGTTATTTGGTACGGTGTTGTAGAATTATATTTTCCAGTCCTCTCAATTATTTATCTTAACACCTAGGAGACAGTGTTAGGTTACAGTTCCCTTATCTGATCCGAATTTCAGTGAAATATATAATAAATTCGTTCATGATTTATTAATATATATATGTTGTATCTCACTTGGAAAATATTTAACCGACAACGTTGAATATTGATCCTATTTTATTGTAAAATATCATTAAACAATATCGTCTAAAATTAATTTTAAGTTAATGAAGGTAATATTCATAAAATCATGTATCTTCATACACAGATGATCAGTTTATCATCGATTAGAACCTTTAATCGAAATTTGATTATCGGTGCTGATAATTTTCTATCTGGGATGGTCACCGTCTGTCTCTACATGGCTTTACCAGACACGTTTGTAAGATATTAATTACTCAGAAGATTTGGTGATGCAGCCTAGGGAGAAAGTTATGGTGGGGCCATAGAAGATAGAGGGAGAAAGTTATAGTGGGGACATAGAAGATAGAGGGAGAAAGTTATGGAGGGGCCATAGAAGATAGAGGGAAAAAGTTATGGTGGGGCCATAGAAGATAGAGGGAGAAAGTTATGGAGGGGCCATAGAAGATAGAGGGAGAAAGTTATGGTGGGGCCATAGAAGATAGAGGGAGAAAGTTATGGTGGGGCCATAGAAGATAGAGGGAGAAAGTTATGGAGGGGCCATAGAAGATAGAGGGAGAAAGTTATGGTGGGGCCATAGGAGATAGAGGGAGAAAGTTATGGTGGGGCCATAGAAGATAGAGGGAGAAAGTTATGGTGGGGCCATAGAAGATAGAGGGAGAAAGTTATGGTGGGGCCATAGAAGATAGAGGGAGAAAGTTATGGTGGCGCCATAGAAGATAGAGGGAGAAAGTTATGGTGGGGCCATAGAAGATAGAGGGAGAAAGTTATGGAGGGGCCATAGAAGATAGAGGGAAAGAGTTATGGTGGGGCCATAGAAGATAGAGGGAGAAAGTTATGGTGGGGCTATAGCTAGAAGATTGAGAAACAAAACTATAGTGGGGCCATAGAAGATTATGAGGGATCCTTTGCTAATTTCTCAATAACTGTTTCTTGCAGGTACACATTTCTGTAGAAAATATTATGGTGGAGTCATCGAAGATTAAGTGGGGAATTTGTACTCCTAGACTGCCACCATATTTTTCTATAAGATTATAACTTGAATAGAATATCATACAGTTATACTTCATATAAAGTAAACAATGCATTATACAGTATAGCAGACTGTATACTATACACTATAGCAGTCTGTATACTATACAGTATATCAGCTTGTATACTATACAGTATAGCAGTCTGTATACTATACAGTATATAATAATGTATACTACAAAGTGTCACAGCCTGCATATGAGCGTATACTTCATTAATTAATACTCTAGTTAGATATAACTTACACGCAGCAGACTTAGCCACGGCTTGAGCGATATAATTAATAGTTAACGGCATGAATATTAATTAACGGAATGTAATGTGTGATACATTACCTTTAATTCCATATAGATGTTATTCGAGTAAGCATATAAAAGTGTTGCAGCTTATTCTCATTAAATAAATAATTAATTGTAATATAATAAATGGAAAATGAGAGATATGATATAGATAATATGAAACGAATGTTAAAAAATGCTTAAGGAAATATCAACTATATTTCTTTGAAATTGCATTCAGAATTATGCAGAGTAAAATACAAACATTTTGTATGTAATAATTAAGAAAATACGTACATTAACTTCAAGTTAAAGCGTATCTACATAATAAAAAACAACTCTGTTTAAAAATAATTATAATAATTTCAGACATAGATAATACATCTCGATGAATCTAATCCTCCAAATCCAGTTGTAATTGCATTCAAATTATCCTTTGCGAAGAATGAGTAGACTCTAATCCTTTTCAAACAGAGTCCTGAACAAATACAGGAAGTTTTGAAGTTCCAGAGATTGTGTTCGCTACCCATTTTCAGACCGTGCCAACTTGTCACCGGGAATCAGCGGCCAGAGTTGACGTACGGAATGAAGAGCAAGAATTTCTCGAGTGGAAAGCTGCTGGAGTTAACAAATGGATTTTTTTTCTTCAGAAGTTTGATTAGGTCAGAAATTAGAGGAGAAATAATTAGGAAGAATAATTGCGGAAACTTGAGATATTGGGATGCTACGATTTCATGTGTTAAGAATTGTAAAAATATGAAGAAGTCACTTAGGTTACATAATATTAATAATATTATGTTTAAACACAATAAAAAGGTACAGTTATTTAAATTGAGCCATAGAAGAATTGCTAGTCAACCTGACTCATCGCTTGAGTCAAGGCTACAAAAATCCAATTTTGAAGTCGTTTTTTTCTTGATTGACTCTACCTGAGTCAATCCGACAATGAATTGTGAGTCAATATGACTTTTCTTTGAGTAAAATGTTAGGATGAGTCAAATTGACTAACATCTTTGACTAGGTTTTGGAACAAACTGAAAAACTCAAATTTTGAGTAAATTTGACATTTTTTCTCAATGTTCCTCTCGAAATCTTCTCGCACCCTTCCATAACTTTCAATACGTAATAAGACTCTATGTTTTTTGGCAATATTACCTGCACTAATACTACTAGTATGCAATATTAATTACACCATCAAAGGATGTAAGCTCATACTGCTACACAATATACTATAAGAAGTAGGTATTCATGCCATAACAACACTCTTGATCAATATTGTTTAGAAGCATTTATAACATCTTCAGGGCAATCAAAGCGGCTTAATGAGAAATTCCAACAACGATGAAATGTTCAGAAGATTTGCCGTAACCCTGTACCGCCTGAGGGTCACAACCTGTTATTAGACTTTCCAGTGACGTTATTGAAGAACTTACAAGAGGACTACTTTAAACAGGCCTAGTTTACTAATTAGTTTGCCGGGGGTGAATTACGAAAAAATGACTGCTGTGGTTTATGGTGAAACTTTAATTCTTTCACTATGTACATAAGTTATGTGTTCATGAAATTTAACATAGTTTTGAAAATAAAAAGACATTAGAATCTTTATGAATTGAAATTTTAAGAAAAAAAATTAAAATTAAAATTTTAAGAAAAAAAAATCAAAATTAAAATTTTTAGAAAATATTATTTTTTACATTTAAAAGTAGGTTTTTTCTATGAAATATAGATAATTCCAATAAAATTATTGGAATATCAGTATTTTAAAGAATATTAGGATTTTAGGAAGTTGTGTATTATATAAACTAATGAATGAATAAATATACATCTTCGAATCTCGAATGATATTCAAAAGACTGAAGTCAATGGACGAAAGAGCAGCAATGTTCGAAAGCCATTCCAATATAATTGTACAGTAGTATAAAAAAGACTATCTTTTTATACCGTTATTCAATTACAAAAGAAACTGAGCAAACGAAGTCATTTTATATGGGCCATAGAAGATTGGGAGATGATCCCTCTGTATCTTCTATGGCCCCCCACTATACCTTTATCTGAGTACAGCAGTCAATGCTATACATTTTTCCATTAGGTCTAACTCCATCAAAAGAGAATGTCATAATGACTTCATTCATCAGAAAATACACACTGATGAGATTCCATTTTTTACGAGGAATTCTCTTGACGTGCGTACGCAGTTTTTGCGAAAAAATTTCTCTACTTAGCGTATCAGATGGAAAATAATTAACGAGTGGGATTACAGAGATACAGATAGATGTACATAACGGAAAATATGGGGCATGTTGTGCCTGGTAAGGGAAAATATGGGGTATGAAGAGTCCGGTATGTGATAATATGGATTTTGAAGTATCCGTTATGGGAAAATATGGGCTATGAAGTGTCCGGTAATGGAAAATATGCTATGAAGTGTGCGGTATGGGAAATTAAGGGTATGAAGTGTCCAGTATAGGAAAATATGGGGTAAGAAGAGTTTTGTGTGGGAATATATTGGGTATGATGAGTCAATTCTCATTTAAAATAAAATGTAAGAGAAGAGTAATAATGAAAACTGCCATTTCTTTTCAGGCTTTCGATTTATACAAAAATCATCCTCAAGAAACCTAATTTAACTTATTTTAACTCTTGTTTCACATTTTATTTTGAAATTGCAGTTTCCACGGACAAAATCTATCACTTCAATTCTCATTTAACGTTCTTTCAGTTGATAAATAAATTCCATTGACAAATAATTAAATAATTGTTTCAGCAGTTTTTTTGTAAATTAGCTTTAACATTCAATGGAAAATTACATTTGTTAACTAAATGAAACTAATTTGCTTTCATTTGACTAGCAGGTTATCTCTTGAGACTAATTTATAAAGTACTATTGGCTTGGAATCAACTGTGAGACTAATTTATGAAGTACTATTGGCTTGTAATCAACTGAGAGACTAATTTATGAAGTACTATTGGCTCGTAATCAACTGTGAGACTAATTTATGAAGTACTATTGGCTCGTAATCAACTGTGAGACTAATTTATGAAGTACTATTGGCTCGTAATCAACTGTGAGACTAATTTATGAAGTACTATTGGCTCGTAATCAACTGTGAGACTAATTTATGAAGTACTATTGGCTCGTAATCAACTGTGAGACTAATTTATGAAGTACTATTGGCTCGTAATCAACTGAGAGATTAATTTATGAAGTACTATTGGCTTGTAATCAACTGAGAGACTAATTTATGAAGTACTATTGGCTCGTAATCAACTGTGAGACTAATTTATGAAGTACTATTGGCTCGTAATCAACTGTGAGACTAATTTATGAAGTACTATTGGCTTGTAATCAGCTGTGAGACTAATTTATGAAGTACTATTGGCTCGTAATCAACTGAGAGACTAATTTATGAAGTACTATTGGCTCGTAATCAACTGAGAGACTATTTTATGAAGTACTATTGGCTCGTAATCAACTGTGAGACTAATTTATGAAGTACTATTGGCTTGTATTCAATTGAAAGACTAATTTATGAAGTACTATTGGCTTGTAATCAACTGAGAGACTAATTTATGAAGTACTATTGGCTTGTAATCAACTGAGAGACTAATTTATGAAGTACTATTGGCTTGTAATCAACTGAGAGACTAATTTATGAAGTACTATTGGCTTGTAATCAGCTGTGAGACTAATTTATGAAGTACTATTGGCTCGTAATCAACTGAGAGACTAATATATGAAGTACCATTGGCTCGTAATCAACTGAGAGACTATTTTATGAAGTACTATTGGCTCGTAATCAACTGTGAGACTAATTTATGAAGTACTATTGGCTTGTAATCAATTGAGAGACTAATTTATGAAGTACTATTGGCTTGTAATCAACTGAGAGACTAATTTATGAAGTACTATTGACTTGTAATCAGCTCCAATCGTCTTCTTCAAATAATCATTAACGTCAATGGTAAAATATTGGCCTGAATTTGTATTTCAAATCCTAGAGAGAATATATTCCCAATTACTGCGTCAGAATCATTTCGCATTCCTTTTCAGTTTGAGGCAGAGAATTCTTTTCTGAATTGTTGAAATTAAAGAAGAATTCACTGTCATTATTGAATGCAAGGTTTTGATCATTGAATGTTGATGTTCTTGCCTCTAGTATACATATCTGTTTTATTTAGTGTCTTAAATCGTAATAAGAATCATTAATTTGTTTTAGTTGTTTCTGTATTTATAGTGAATTCAATGTTAAATATAATGAATGCAGCTAGAAAAAGAATTGAAACTTTATTATTTACGAATAATTTCCTTCTATTTCAAAATACTTCGAATTTATAGAATAATTTCAAGTTTAAATTAAAATTCACAATAAGTTTCAGTCGCATATCAATTACAATCCTACAACATGCACCGAAATCATTCTTTCGGATAGAAAATACGGAACTCTCAGTTTAAAATGTTAGTTGGAGAATTAAGTATTCTTTGGCCGAAGAATACCTAATTCAGCCTCAACTAATCATTACCTCGCTGCAGAATAACTTACTGACAACAGTTAGTACGGAAACCTTCTCCTACAGTTTTAATTAACTTAAAAGCTCGAGTATTTTAAAGTAGCTCTTTCTTCTCTTTCTTCTTTTTCTTGTTGTTGTTGTGCATTAACCAGTAAAGCGGAGGAAGAAAAAAATTTCTCTCAAGTTTCATGAGGAAGGATGAAAACTTTCCTAAAATCATTCAATATGAATCATTCTCTAACTGGAAAAAAACTACAATTTAGTGAATAGAGAATAGAATTTAGTGAATAGAGAATACTATTTCGTGAATAGAGAATACAATTTAGTGAATAGAGAATACACCTTAGTGAATAGAGAATACAATTTAGTGAATAGAGAATACAATTTAGTGAATAGAGAATACAATCTAGAGAATAGAGAATTAAAAAATTATTCACATCGGGATATTATTATCAACAATTAAATTATATTTAATTTCGAAAATAATGTTTTAATAATAATACTATTATAAACTAACTAATCACTCTACAGTAAATCTTAACTATCTATTTAAAAAATTATAATCAAATAGCAATTACAATTTCATCATAATATTACGGAATATAACTAAAGCAATGTATAAGATCGTATTAAGTATTGTATTAAATATACTCAAATTAAATTAAATGGCCAATAGAAGTCAGAATATATTAGTCAATATTATAATAATCTATTTACCAATATTCATACATACTCGGGGTGTAAGTTATGGTGGGGCCATAGAAGATTAAGAGAGCCCTTTCCTTCTATGGCCCCATCATAACTTTTCCCTGTGTAGAAGATACCCTTACCTAACCTGTCTCTAAATATATTTCGGCTGCAGCTTTCTCTGATAAATTTCAATTAATTAAAGTGAGGCAATTTACCGTAACTAACGTTAATAATTTCATTTGGAGTAGGAATTAGAATTGCATGGTTATGCTTTTGTTCCAATTTACATATAAATTAATTCGTGATCATTGCTTAAAATGAACGAAACTTCAACTTTATGATGTATATTACATATGAAAACGTAGGGTAAGCTCCAAGTTATCGGTCGGTTCCACATTTCCGATCGTATAAAAAAATTCTATTCAAATAATTGTGTTATACATATTTCCTTCTATGATCGAAAATATGAAACCGTCCGATAACTTGAAACTTATCCTAACTATTTAATTAAAGTAATTAATGATTAATCTATGTTATGATGTTACAGTTACACCTCGCTACATCTCAGTTACACGTCGCTACATCTCAGTTACACGTCGCTACATCTGAGTTACATGTTGCTACATCTCAGTTGCATGTTGCTACATCTCAGTTACACGTTGCTACATCTCAGTTGCAAGTTGCTACATCTCAGTTACAAGTTGCTACATCTCAGATACACGTTGCTACATCTCAGTTACAAGTTGCTACATCTCAGTTACACGTTGCTACATCTCAGTTGCACGTTGCTACATCTCAGTTATACGTTGTTACAACTCAGTTGCACGTTCCTACATCTCAGTTACGTATTGCTACATCTCAGATACACGTTGTTACATCTCAGTTGCACGTTGCTACATCTCAGTTATACGTTGTTACAACTCAGTTGCACGTTCCTACATCTCAGTTACGTATTGCTACATCTCAGATACACGTTGTTACATCTCAGTTGCACGTTGCTACATCTCAGTTATACGTTGTTACAACTCAGTTGCACGTTCCTACATCTCAGTTACGTATTGCTACATCTCAGATACACGTTGCTACATCTCAGTTGCACGTTGCTACATCTCAGTTATACGTTGTTACAACTCAGTTGCACGTTCCTACATCTCAGTTACGTATTGCTACATCTCAGATACACGTTGTTACATCTCAGTTGCACGTTGCTACATCTCAGTTATACGTTGTTACAACTCAGTTGCACGTTCCTACATCTCAGTTACGTATTGCTACATCTCAGATACACGTTGCTACATCTCACGTACATGTTCCTAAGAGTGTAACATGGCGAGAATACTCCGTAGAGATTTCACACGAAACTAAATTTGAAACCTAAAACGAGTACTATCTGTGAAGAAACAGATAGTACTATCTGACTTGTATTAGATAGTACTATCGGTACAAAAAGAGATAATACTGTCAGTGTATAATGAGAAAGTACTATCAGTGAAGAAACAGATAGTACTATCTACTAGCTAGAAATAAAAATATACATTTAGAGATGATGTTTTGATGGGGCAATAGCCATTTTTGTAAAATATACAATACCAAAAGTAATAGTTATAATGGGGCCATAGAAGATCAATGACGAACCACAGTTAATCTTCTAAGGCCCCACCATAAGTTTCTGTCTGAGTACCTACACACTCACACATCCGTAGAATATCTGCACAGACGTTTGCCTAATGATGTAAGTTGGTAGAAAGTACAGTGCCAGAGGTTCCTTTAATTTAATTGACTTTGGCAGATAGTTTTGAGGAAGAGACTGTAACAGCTCTTGAGGCTACAAACTTACCGTCTTTGGGTGTGAAAGAGAGAGAGACACTGAGGGGGACATTAATGGGGTACATTGTGCAGTGATGGGTATGGTACAGTGATGGGTATGGTACAGTGATGGGTATGGTACAGTGATGGGTATGGTACAGTGATGTGTATGGTACAGTGATGGGTATGGTACAGTGAACGATGTTATACAGTGATGGGTATGGTACAGTGATGGGTATGGTACAGTGATGGGTATGGTACAGTGATGGGTATGGTACAGTGATGGGTATGGTACAGTGATGGGTATGGTACAGTGATGGGTATGGTACAGTGATGGGTATGGTACAGTGATGGGTATGGTACAGTGATGGGTATGGTACAGTGATGGGTATGGTACAGTGATGGGTATGGTACAGTGAACGATGTTATACAGTGATGGGTATGTTACAGTGAACGATGTTATACAGTGATGGATATGTTACAGTGAATGACGTCATACAGTGATGGGTATGGTACAGAAACTGACTAGTCATTATGGATTCCGATCCACGAAGATTTTCTCGCTAAACAACTCAAAATAGTTTTGTTGATCAGAAGTTATTTCAACGGGTAAATAATTATCAGAAACCAAAATGGAAACTACTGATTAGTAATAATGTAATTAGAAAGCAGTGTATTATGAATTAACATAATTAAAAAACAATTAATTGGAGAAAAAATAATTAAGAATTCATAAAATGAGAGAAATAGTAATTAGTGATGTATTCCACGATGATATACATGACTCCCGTTCTGGCTGGAGTCAGTGAGACTGATCCCTCTCTTGTTCAGAATGGAGTACAGAAGAGGAGTGTGCTATGGATCCTCTTCTGTATTCAGTCTACATTTCAGTTGGTTCGGCAGTTTCAAGAACGGAATTGAAGGTGTCAACCTTGTCATGCAGTCGCTCAAATGGTAAATCATTCAATCTTGTCTGGCTTAAAGCTCATACAAAAGCTCATGGCATGTGTGTACGTAAGTTTATAAATACCGATGATTCAGATCTAGTAGCCAGAAACGTTTATAACCTCCAGAGTAAGATGAACCCCTTCTTCAGCGCTGCATCTCCATTTGGCTTGAAGATTGATAATTTCAGAGGTGATATCTCAGTCTCATAACCTTGATTTGTTCATATCTAAATTACCTAAGTTGTCGAGCAGCCATCTCTTACGTACTATTATAATCAGATTTAACCTCTGTCTGGACTATAAATAGAAATCATCAAATACAGATGTTCACAATTACAGGTGTTCACAAATGCCAATTACTGGCCAACACCTGAACTGTGCTGAGATAAATGAAATAGTTTACCTGTAATTTGGTCAATTGTTTTTCTAATTATTTCTACCATGCTGCTATTTCATTTCAATGTGGATTGGTTAATAAATGGTGAACAGGTGTTCACAAATTCCAATTACTAGCCAATTCATGAGTGTATGAATGAATGAGTGTATGAATGAATGAATGTATGAATGAATGAGTGTATGAATGAATGAGTGTATGAATGAATGTGTATGAATGAATGTGTGTAAGAATGATTGAGTGTTTGAATGAATGAACCAAACTGTCCAGTATACTTCAATTTGGAAATATTTTACAAATTTTCATAATTCAGAAAAACATACATCACCATCCTTTGAACTCATTGAGGATCTTTGCATTTCTGATTCTTCAAAAAATCCAACTAACATTTCTTCCACGAGCTCACACATTCAGAATATACTCGTGTATCTGGATATCTGCTACATTTGAACGGGTCTTTTAATTCTTGCATCTTAGTAAGCATGGTTCCTCTCTCTTCACTTTTTACTTTATCGTTCAACTGCATGATTTCATCCCTCAGTCTTTTCCTCAATTGCGTGTTTGTTATTTGGGATTTCACAATCTTTCCAAAATTGACTCTCGCAGCTTCCAATTCATCCCCTTCCGATTCCACAGTTCTACCATGAACACATTTAGTGTAACATTTGGGAATGGTTGGAGGATCCCTGATATAAGAGTCAAACTTAATAAATGCAAATATAGGCATATGTCTTATTTCATGATACCTTTTAGAAGAAAAATCGTAACATTTCTTAGAAAATAGTCTGGAATATGAATTGATACTGTAAAAAACCAGTTCTATTTATTCATAATATCAGCAGTTCATATAGATATAGTGTTTAGCCATCATATTTTAGTCTGTCCATATGGTTTAGTTATAGTTTTAGTAGTTCTGAAGGTATTTTTCCATAATTTCAGCATTTCTGATAGTATTTTTCCATAATTTCAGCATTTCTGATAGTATTTTTCCATAATTTCAGCATTTCTGATAGTATTTTTCCATAATTTCAGCATTTCTGATAGTATTTTTCCATAATTTCAGCATTTCTGATAGTATTTTTCCATAATTTCAGCATTTCTGATAGTATTTTTCCATAATTTCAGCACTTCTGATAGTATTTTTCCATAATTTCAGCACTTCTGATAGTATTTTTCCATAATTTCAGCATTTCTGATAGTATTTTTCCATAATTTCAGCACTTCTGATAGTATTTTTCCATAATTTCAGCATTTCTGATAGTATTTTTTTCGGTGACCGGACAGCTCGCCGCTGGACAATTCTCGCGGACAATATTCGCCATGAGGATAACTCGCAGCAACGACAATTTGCCGCTAGGACAATTCGATGCCAAAAAAACTCACCTTGTTTTATGTTTAACCGCCATATGTTTGACCGTGTTTTATGTTTTATTTATGTTTTACTGCCATATTTACCATTTATATATAAAAAATATTATGAATATAAACGGAATGCTGTAAAGTAATTATCCAATTTTCCTAGCCCTATTTGAAAATGTTTTCTTTTCCATTTCAGATGTTAAATGAAATGTTTTTTTAATAAACAAATAATCTAACCTATTATAAACATAGCGTGTGCTGTAAATAACCAGTTACATTTTCTTCGTTCTATTAGAAAGTATATTTCTGAAAATTATTTGCAATTGGAAAGAAAACAAGTACTGGTGTCTTCTTGATACGTTTAATGACCTATAAAAAATAACTTCAGATTAAAACTAGTACTTCAGGGAAAAATGTTCTTTGACTACAAGGTCTTAGATTTTTTCTTAAGGTATGCCAATAAGTTACATTTATTACACCTCTTCATTTTCCTCTTCTATTGTGTCCCTTATCATCTCATTGCTTGGTTAGTAATTGCATTCACGGAATAGCTTTTTTGCATCCATGAGCATTGTCACAGACTGGCGGTTGGTGCCTTTGTTCAAGGACTTCTTCCTCCAGTTCCTTGTATTTAATTTCTTTTTGACGTCAACGACAAATACCTTCGTTTTGAAGCAGACGTTAAACACTACTAAATTTAAATTAATAGCTGTAATATTTTTGTGGCTTGCAATATTCTCACAGTGAAAATATGGCAACAAAAGAAACTAATAAATTGAACTAAATGAAAATTGTCAAGACTGACGTAAAATTTTGTTCACAAATTTCCTTTAGTTAAATTTATAAAATTTATAGTTAAATTAAAATTTATAATATTATTATATATATGGAAATGATGTAAACGCTGGTAAGACATAGATCACGCGCTGGTAAATTGAGTTGTCCTAGTGGCGAGTTGTCCTCACGGCAAAATGTCCGCGGCGAGTTGTCCATGAACCTATTTATTCCTAATTTCAGCAGTTCTGATAGTATTTATTCCTAATTTCAGCAGTTCTGATAGTATTTATTCCTATTTTCAGCAGTTCTGATAGTATTTATTCCTAATTTCAGCAGTTCTGGTAGTATTTATTCCTAATTTCAGCAGTTCTGGTAGTATTTATTCCTAATTTCAGCAGTTCTGGTAGTATTTATTCCTAATTTCAGCAGTTCTGATAGTATTTATTCCTAATTTCAGCAGTTCTGGTAGTATTTATTCCTAATTTCAGCAATTCTGATAGTATTTATTCCTAATTTCAGCAGTTCTGGTAGTATTTATTCCTAATTTCAGCAGTTCTGATAGTATTTATTCCTAATTTAAGCAGTTCTGATAGTATTTATTCCTAATTTCAGCAGTTCTGGTAGTATTTATTCCTAATTTCAGCAGTTCTGATAGTATTCATTCCTAATTTCAGCAGTTCTGGTAGTATTTATTCCTAATTTCAGCAGTTCTGGTAGTATTTATTCCTAATTTCAGCAGTTCTGATAGTATTTATTCCTAATTTCAGCAGTTCTGATAGTATTTATTCCTATTTTCAGCAGTTCTGATAGTATTTATTCCTAATTTCAGCAGTTCTGGTAGTATTTATTCCTAATTTCAGCAGTTCTGATAGTATTTATTCCTAATTTCAGCAGTTCTGATAGTATTTATTCCTATTTTCAGCAGTTCTGATAGTATTTATTCCTAATTTCAGCAGTTCTGGTAGTATTTATTCCTAATTTCAGCAGTTCTGGTAGTATTTATTCCTAATTTCAGCAGTTCTGATAGTATTTATTCCTAATTTCAGCAGTTCTGGTAGTATTTATTCCTAATTTCAGCAATTCTGATAGTATTTATTCCTAATTTCAGCAGTTCTGGTAGTATTTATTCCTAATTTCAGCAGTTCTGATAGTATTTATTCCTAATTTAAGCAGTTCTGATAGTATTTATTCCTAATTTCAGCAGTTCTGGTAGTATTTATTCCTAATTTCAGCAGTTCTGATAGTATTCATTCCTAATTTCAGCAGTTCTGGTAGTATTTATTCCTAATTTCAGCAGTTCTGGTAGTATTTATTCCTAATTTCAGCAGTTCTGATAGTATTTATTCCTAATTTCAGCAGTTCTGATAGTATTTATTCCTAATTTCAGCAGTTCTGGTAGTATTTATTCCTAATTTCAGCAGTTCTGATAGTATTTATTCCTAATTTCAGCAGTTCTGATAGTACTATTTATTCCTAATTTCAGCAGTTCTGGTAGTATTTATTCATAATTTCAGCAGTTCTGATAGTATTTATTCCTAATTTCAGCAGTTCTGGTAGAATTTATTCCTAATTTCAGCAGTTCTGGTAGTATTTATTCATAATTTCGGCAGTTCTGATAGTATTTATTCGTAATTTCAGCAGTTCTGGTAGTATTTATTCTTAATTTCAGCAGTTCTGGTAGTATTTATTCCTAATTTCAGCAGTTCTGGTAGTATTTATTCATAATTTCAGCAGTTCTGATAGTATTTATTCCTAATTTCAGCAGTTCTGGTAGTATTTATTCCTAATTTCAGCAGTTCTGGTAGTATTTATTCCTAATTTCAGCAGTTCTGATAGTATTGATTCCTAATTTCAGCAGTTCTGGTAGTATTTATTCCTAATTTCAGCAGTTCTGGTAGTATTTATTCATAATTTCAGTAGTTCTGGTAGTATTTATTCCTAATTTCAGCAGTTCTGATAGTATTTATTCCTAATTTCAGCAGTTCTGGTAGTATTTATTCATAATTTCAGCAGTTCTGATAGTATTTATTCCTAATTTCAGCAGTTCTGGTAGTATTTATTCATAATTTCAGCAGTTCTGATAGTTTTTATTCCTAATTTCAGCAGTTCTGATAGTATTTATTCATAATTTCAGCAGTTCTGATAGTTTTATTCATAATTTCAGCAGTTCTGGTAGTTTTTATTCATAATTTCAGCAGTTCTGATAGTTTTTATTCATAATTTCAGCAATTCTGATAGTTTTTATTCATAATTTCAGCAGTTCTAATTTTTTTTATTCCTAATTTCAGCAGTTCTGATAGTTTTTATTCACAATTTCAGCAGTTCTGATAATTTTTATTCATAATTTCAGCAATTTTGATTATTTTATAATCATAATTTCATCATTTATGACAATATTTAGTGAGAATATTCCTCCTTTCTATCATTGATGACGCATCTGTAACCTTCACATCTGGCAAACAGCAGCAGCAACACCTGTGCTTCATCTATAAAATCAACCGCTTCATGCACTTGCTCATAGTTGAGTGTGACGGACCATCGGGTAGAGTTCGGGTAATCTCTGAATAATTGAAGTTATTCGATTTTCACACTATTATAATGGTGTGATTTTCCAGTCATTGTTAAGGGACACTTTTGTTATTCACTAAAATATTCATATCATTGTGCTTTAATATATTATAGTTTAGTGTATAAAATTATTAGCATAATGAGTTGAATTTATATATACAGTAGCGAGCATAAGGTAAGGGACAGTGAAAAAAGTTTAACATTTTTGTTTATTGTGAAAGAACTAGACAACGAAAATACGTGAAACTTAACAACAATAAAGTTACACATACTGTGGGTATTTGGTAGAAATATTAGAAGAAATTCTTTTTTTTTACCATAACAAGGATGGAAAGTCACTTTCTGAAATTACAAGTGTCATATAAAGATCTAAGAGTGTTGTGCATCACATTGTTAATACTAAAATCGTACCATGGTGAGACTGTTCATAAACGACCGTTTCAAGACTGCTGCAGGTATTTCTAGCCAAATGAGTTAAACACATGGTCTCAGTGTCTCCAGATCCACAGATTCTAGAAGTCTGAATAGGGTAAGATTAAAGGCCTGGATGCATGCATCGAAGCCTCTGATATCAAAAAATAACCAAAATGCAAAGCTTCAGTTTGTCAAGGAGCGAGTCGTTTGGTCAAAGGAGCAGTGGTCCATGGTTCATTTCAGCGACGAATCTAAGTTTAATGTGACCGGAAAATACAGTAGAATGTACGTCCGAGGTAATGTGGGTGAACGACTGACCCTGAAGTTCGTTTAGAAAACTGTGAAACATGAAGGCATTAGCTTGAAGGTCTGGGACATTCTTTTCTTCAGCGGGAACAGGCCCAGTGGTTCGTGTGCATGGGGTGGTCAACGCAGCAGTGTATAAGCAGCTTCTCATCCACCATTGCATTCAATATTTGCAATCACTTGATGCTCAACCACGGATTTTGATGCAAGACAATTCTCCTTGTCACATGGCTAAACCTGTGAGAGCATGCATAGAAAGTAAATGAGTTTCTCTTATAAGCTGGTGTGCTCAGAGCACCAAATTGAGCCCAATTGAAAACATTTGGAAGGTAATTGGTGATGGTGCTCAAGAATGCAATCCCAAAAATCAGGATTAACTGTGGGGATTCCTGAAAGAAGATTGGCAGAAGATAACTCCATAATTCTGCTACAAATTGATTAATTCCTGTAATAATCGATGCAATGAGGTTATCAAAAATAAGGACTCTTCACAAAATGTTAATCTTGTATATCTAATTAGCCAATGGTTAATGCAATAAGAACTGTTCCTTAACTTTTGCTCGGTGTCATTTTTAGTCTCTGATGGCAATAGTTGAATATTTAAGTAAATATTTGTTTTATTTTGCTAATATTTCTAGCAAACACCCACAGTATGTGTAACTTTACTGTTGGTAAGTTTCACGTATTTTCGTTGACTAGTTTCTTTGCAATAAACAAAAATGTTGAATTGGTTTCACTGTCCCTTAACTTATGCACGTTACTGGTTCTTTTCTTTGATAGTAAATTATCACAGTCACTCTTTTCTCTGATAGTACATCATCACAGTGACTCTTTTCTCTGATAGTACATCATCACAGTAACTCTTTTCTCTGATAGTACATCATCACAGTGACTCTTTTCTCTGATAGTACATCATCACAGTGACTCTTTTCTCTGATAGTACATCATCACAGTGACTCTTTTTCTCTGATAGTACATCATCACAGTGACTCTTTTCTCTGATAGTACATCATCACAGTGACTCTTTTCTCTGATAGTACATCATCACAGTGACTCTTTTCTCTGATAGTACATCATCACAGTGACTCTTTTCTCTGACAGTACATCATCACAGTGACTCTTTTCTCTGATAGTACATCATCACAGTGATTCTTTTCTCTGACAGTACATCATCACAATGACTCTTTTCTCTGATAGTTCATCATCACAGTAGCTCTTTTCTCTGATAGTATATCATCACAGTGACTCCTCTTTCTGATAGTCCATCATCACATTGACTCTTTTCTCTGATAGTAAATCATCACAGTGACTCTTTTCTCTGATAGTACATCATCACAGTGACTCTTATCTCTGATAGTACATCATCACAGTGACTCTTTTCTCTCATAGTACATCATCACAGTGACTCTTTTCTCTGATAGTACAACATCACAGTGACTCTTTTCTCTGATAGTACATCATCACAGTGACTCTTTTTCTCTGATAGTACATCATCACAGTGACTCTTTTCTCTGATAGAACATCATCACAGTGACTCTTTTCTCCGATAGTACATCATCACAGTGACTCTTTTCTCTAATAGTACATCATCACAGTGACTCTTTTCTCTGATAGTACATCATCACAGTGACTCTTTTCTCTGATAGTACATCATCACAGTGACTATTTTCTCTGATAGTACATCATCACAGTGACTCTTTTCTCTGATAGTACATCATCACAGTGACTCTTTTCTCTGATAGTACATCATCACAGTGGCTCTTTTCTCTGATAGTACATCATCACAGTGACTCTTTTCTCTGATAGTACTTCATCACAGTGACTCTTTTCTCTAATAGTACATCATCACAGTGACTCTTTTCTCTGATAGTACATCATCACAGTGACTCTTTTCTCTGATAGTACATCATCACAGTGACTCTTTTCTCTGATAGTACATCATCACAGTGACTCTTTTCTCTGATAGTACATCATCAGAGTGACTCTTTTCTCTGATAGTACATCATCACAGTGACTCTTTTCTTTGATAGTACATCATCACAGTGACTCTTTTCTCTGATAGTACATCTCAGAGTGACTCTTTTCTCTGATAGTACATCATCACAGTGACTCTTTTCTTTGATAGTACATCATCACAGTGACTCTTTTCTCTGATAGTACATCATCACAGTGACTCTTTTCTTTGATAGTACATCATCACAGTGACTCTTTTCTCTGATAGTACATCATCAGAGTGACTCTTTTCTCTGAGAGTACATCATCACAGTGACTCTTTTCTCTGATAGTACATCATCACAGTGACTCTTTTCTGTGATAGTACATCATCACAGTGACTCTTTTCTCTGATAGTACATCATCACAGTGACTCTTTTCTCAGATAGTACATCATCACAGTGACTCTTTTCTCTGATAGTACATCATCACAGTGACTCTTTTCTCTGATAGTACGTCATCACAGTGACTCTTTTCTCTGATAGTACATCATCACAGTGACTCTTTTCTCTGATAGTACATCATCACAGTGACTCTTTTCTCTGATAGTACATCATCAAAGTAACTCGTTTCCACGATAGTTCGTTGTGATATGAGAATATGTCTCTGATATTAATATATTTAGAATTTCGTTGACATTATTTTGGGTAGAATGATATTAGATATGCACGGCCCGTAGCCACGACTAAACTACTCTATTACTAATTTAGCAGTCGTGGCTACAAGCAGCGCATCAGCAGTTAGGCAGTGCGCTAAGAAGATAGGAGCAGGTGACCGCAGTGTTCTGCTCATTTAGGACGGAGTGGAGTTAGCCCCCAAAGCGGTCAGTTTGGCTTTCACGCTGCGCTCTCACTGCTCCCTGACTGCTGGTTAATTAATCCGATCTGCTTGAGCGCTACCTCGAACCTGCTTCTATTTCAATTGGAAAGTGATGTATAAATAATGACCAAATCTTTCTTTGAGATAAAAATTAATTAATTGATCTTCTCTTATAGGCATTGGATTTCTGTAAGTGTTTGTGATATGAGGACGAAGTAAGTTAGTGTTACGTAATTACCGGCTTTACTTTGTTTTTAAAGTTTAGCTGAAACGCAGAATAATTAAGCTTCATAATTGTAATATGCTTCAATATATATTATTAAAACAGTTTCTGGAGGTTTCAGCCAAGTAATTTTTCATTGTAAATTTAAAAATATGTGTGATAATTGTACGTTTTATTTCAGTACGCATTAAATGAACTTGTTTAATAATAAGATGGTTACGTTTGGGAACTTGGACAACAGATAATAATAATAATATATGTAACATAATAATAAAGTTAATTTCAGTTTCAACAGTTTTGTTACTTTCAAGGAGAATCAAACAGGATATTCTGGGTAAAATCGGAGTGGGAATTTACCTAGAACCAAATTTCGGATATACTAATGTGTTTCAGGATCGGAACAGTGTTTCAACTCGGTGCACTTCAGTATCTCAGCATTCCAGCATGTTGTACTTTTAAATAAGTTTCCGGATATGAATCCCATCATTTGAATGATGATGCTTACACAGAAACACTTTCAAACTCTTGAGACGACGGAGATGAAAAAAAAAGTAGAGGCGCACTCCACTGTCTGTAACAGAGGGAATAAACACATTGCAAACAAATATTTGATTGCGCTTTCACATCTTTGGTCATATAAGAAAAAAACAATAGAATAAATAAATTTAATTTTAAGTGGTATCCATGATTACCTGCCACTTGAAATAATATATAGCTATTTCTTTGTGACGTCATCGATATGGCCTCCTAATTTTGGTTCAATTCCTTTCTATAATTTTATTAAGCAAAGCAATCATGAAAGATTTTGTTATACAGAAATTCATGAGTTGAATTTGAGACTCCATCTTGAAAGTTTAATATTTTTATAATTACCCTACCTCATTCTTTCTATATTTTGAAACAATATTTATTGATGAACCCTAATTTAATTGAACGAAGCATACGTTTCAATTATCTATGTTTAAACGAAGCTATAATCATTTTTATAATCATGTTTAGATTTACCTGCTGGGTAGTATATTCACTGCATCACTTAGAACATAATTTAACTGAACCTTTTCCGTTGCTTGACATATTTCCTAACACTTCCAGTTTTATCTGAGATACCTGAAAAATTTAATTCTTTATTTTTAATTTTGTGATTTTATCTTGAAATTGCTCCTAGCCAGTGACCAAATTTAAGTGTGGTATCTCTTACATCATCACAATTTTCTCTTGTGCAGTATTTCAAACTTCGCAGAATGATGCATTTATAGGTATTTTTATAAAGATCATGTACGGAATACTTGAGTGTCTTAGATGCAAATGATATTTACCTTATCAAAATTGCGCAAGGTTATGTTTTGGTCAGGTTTATTGGTAATTTGGTTATTCACATTGGCAGTTTATCATATTTGGGTGGGAGCAGGTCGAAGATCATTGTCATTTATAACTGAATAACTCATAATAAAGTATTCAACTAAATTGCATGAAATTTGGTAGGACGATTGGTCATTATTCAGAGTTGAAGGTCATAATAATATAACTCAATAACTGAAAAAATTCCAGCCAAATTGCCCGAAATTTGGTGGGATGATTGGTCTTATCGAAGAACCATTTTATTAGATTGTGGGTGCGTTTGGCTCAAAGGTGAAGGTCATTTATAATTAAAAAATAATTTAACCAAATTGACTGAAATTTGTATGGATGATTGATCCTTTGATTAACCATTTGATTAAACAAGGTCCTTTATGAGGAATATTGGATAATCAAGGTCATTTTGAAGATGGTTAATGATAACATAATCTCTTGCAGTTTATGTCAATTAGCATTTAATAGTTACAAGATATACCCAGTTTTATTTCTAGATGATGGTCACCATAATGTTCAGGCTGTTCATGGTTCAAATGACGGTAAGTAATTATCAAAATATTGATCAAATTAAATGAGTTATGTAGAATATCCATTCGAAAATAACTTTTCTAACAAATTTTCCAGATTCAGTTAGCTACGGCTACGGCTTTGGAAGGACGAACTTCTCACTATGTAAGAAATATGCCGAAATTGCTTAGGACCAGTAAAACATAAAATTATGATCATATTGAATTAATGATAATTAATGATATTTATACCTACATATTTTGCTTAATACTCATTGTATTATTTAAATTTTATCAATTAAGAAATTTAATACTATTAAGTATTATTAATCACAAATAATTACATTCTCAATGTCCACTTGAAGTAAAAACAAAGGCACTCAAAAAGAAAGTAAAAATAAAGGAACTCAAAGCGTTAAAGTTTGTAATCAACCGAACAAACCAGTTAATTATTGAGTTAGCTTTTGTAATATTCTCAATACATTAATATCAATTATCTCATTAATGCAGGTGAAGTTAATGACCACACCTGAGAATGATAATAGCGCACAGATTCTGAGATGTCCAGTTTATTCCATCAAACCTGCCAATCAAACTGTTAAGTTCACTAAATACATAGCAGAGGAAACACAGTTTGGTAAAGTAAATTGGACTGCGAGAACTGGAATCTCCAATTTCAAAGAGTGTGCTGAAAAAGCAGCTGATGAGGGTTAGTACCATATGCTTATTTGATGAATTCTTAATTTCGATTTGGTATTTATCTGTGGTATATGCAATATTAATCTTTTTCGATCACTTTAGTAGATTCAATGTTCATGTGGGTTGATGATGAATGCAGCACTACAAAAAGTCTTTTCATCCGACTTAAGGAACCTTGCAATGACGACACAGCAACCCTAGTGTACATGATTGACGCTCCTGGTGAGTAAAATCATGAAACAACATACAAGAAAAATATAGGGAAAAAGAAAAGAACTGTCTAAGAGTTTTAAAATTTCCCTAGACGTATCAGAAAAATACTCCACTACCACTTAGGCCCTTTACTCTTCTTTAATTTCAACTGAAACTCAAGTCTCTGCATCTACCTACTACAATTAGAACTTTTATTCATAAATCTTAGATAAACTCTTTACTCTATTTTCACTTCAACTGTAAACAAAATAAGGATATTAATAATATTTCTGTTCAGGATAATTGTATTAGACTAAAGATAATTGTATTTCTGAAAATTGTTTTCCAGTTCTTTATAATTGTTGCACTTCTGATATAAAAAATGAATCGAAGATCTTTAGAAGATTAAATTTTTACAAGGATTTGAAAGCGATCGAATTACATATTCCTTATCCTAAATTCAGAAAATAAATCCCGTGTGGACTTAAAGTCACAATTCCTTAGTACTGAATATATCTATATATGTAAAATTTACTATAGTAATATAAATTATAAAATAACTATTGATATTAATAGGTTATCATAAACATTTGGAAGATTTAAAGAACTTGTATCATATCTGATATTATTAAAATGACAGATAGAATAGATACCATAAAATCAGAAGATATTATGTAAATTGTTGTACTTGTATTATCTGACTATGCACATTCTCCTGTATAAGATTAAATAATATGGTAAAATGTTTAATTTATCTTTCGTGTTGTTATCTTTCAAATAGTAAGATTAATAACACATTCAAACTCAAAATAATACTTGATAATTACTTCTCACAAGAAAATGATTTTGGCTTTTGATTCATTTTAGATTTATAAGCTGTTTGAAATATGGAACCATGTAGGTAGGTAGTTTGAAATCTTTACTCTAAGTCTAACATCTTACTTTTTTTAAATCTGCAGAAAATAGCTGTGCTGACGACTATTTGGTTTATTCATTTAATCAAACGTTTAGAAGCGAATTATGCCGTGGTGCACCAGGTATGATCTTAATAAGAGAATTTGTGCCATCTATCTGCGTCAATGGCAAAATAATTGCAAGTGAGTGAAAATATATAATAATAATATTATATAACAGTAACACCCCTAATTAATAGTTTCCTTATTTTTATTTGTCTGTCTGTCTGTCTGTCACGCTTTAAGTAAAATTCAGAAATTAAGCTAAATACTAATTCTTATATGAGTGGAATAAATGATTACCATCATATTATAATTATTCTGCTTGTTCCTTTCTTAAGCCCCGTCCAGACGCTCCGACAAATGCCCTGAGTTTGAAAATACTTTTGCTCGGTCGAACACGGGCAATCTCATTTCTGCCTGTGTTCGCGTCCAGACGAGAGCGATATGATCAGGAAACTGAAATGTCCGTGTTCGCGATTCTGCATAATTAATTCATTGGAAAAATATCATATGTTGTTGTTGATAGGTAATACCTAACAATTTAGCGATTTTAGAAACAAGCATGGATTTAAAAAATGATTTCCTAGGAACCAATCGGATGTAAAATATAAATTCTTACCGAGGTACTAGGTACCTACCTAGCAGATTATATAATATAAATGCGTAATTAGATAACTAGACGATATATAATATGAATATATATCTAGGTATTTTATCTAGCCGATTATATACCTAATATAGATATTCACCAAGATATCTAACCTGAGTTACTAATAGTATAATACCTAGTACCTATCTAGAAAAACGTCTCGGTAATCAGACACTCCTAGTACTCGCAAAGTGAGAGTTACGTACGTATAGGTACCTATACGTTTTACGCTCACTTCTAAATACTGTTTCCTATAAGCCTTAAATAGAATACTGTATGTTTACTAGTTAGGTAGGTACCTACTTACCTAGTAAAATTAGGAAAAACAACCAAGTTATGGGACGGTTCCACATTTACAGAAGAGTAAGAAAGAAAAACTAATGATTACAATGAGAGTTGAATGATAATTAAAATAGCTATCTATATATTTATGATACGTGTCCGAAAATGTGGAACTGTTCGATAACTCGAACTTACCCTAGTCAGTAACTAATATGTAGAATTGTAAATAACTGATCACATTTATTCTAAAAAATAAAAAAAATTATTTAAATTTATTTACAAAAATTTTCAATCAAATAATATAAATAGACTACTAAATAATGAATTCAATCTTTCATATCTAAAATGAGAGTAAATATCCATGTATCACAAATATTCATCCAAATAACAGTCGCGAACACTTGTTCGAGGACAAATTTGTCCAACATGTTGAAAGTCACTGACAGTTTCGATTCTTGTGATCGCGGACAAATTGGCTCGCGAACACCAGATTTAAGAGAAATCGGGGCATTTGTCGGAGCGTCTGGACGGGGCTTTAAGCCCCATCCAGGTACCTATACGTACGTAGATGAAGGAAATTTAAATTTTGATAGACCTCTCATGTTCTACGATAACTCTCACTTTGCGAGTACTAGGAGTGTCTGATTACCTTGACGCTTTTCTAGATAGGTACTAGGTATTATACTATAAGTAACTCAGGTTAGATATATATGTAAATATTTATATTAGGTATATAATCTGCTAGATAAAATACCTAGATAAATATTTACGCATTTATATTATATAATCAGCTAGGTAGGTAGGTACCTAGTGCCTCG
Organism: Caprella mutica; assembly: GCA_947561585.1. Lineage (NCBI taxonomy): Eukaryota > Metazoa > Arthropoda > Malacostraca > Amphipoda > Caprellidae > Caprella > Caprella mutica. The sequence goes on along the minus strand of CANNZV010000923.1, from coordinate 503,268 downwards.
GTAAGAATTTATATTTTACATCCGATAGGTACATAGGTAATCATTTTTTAAATCCATGCTTGTTTCTAAAATCGCTAAATTGTTAGGTATTACCTATCAACAACAACATATGATATTTTTCCAATGAATTAATTATGCAGAATCGCGAACACGGACATTTCAGTTTCCTGATCATATTGCTCTCGTCTGGACGCGAACACAGGCAGAGATGAGATTGCCCGTGTTCGCCCGAGCAAAAGTATTTCCAAACTCAGGGCATTTGTCTGAGCGTCTGGACGGGGCTTTAGTGAGTGAGTCCGTCCGTTATACGCTTTCAGTAATTAGATTTAAGCAAATCCAGTATGCATGATACCACAAACTAAACATCTTATTGTCTAATATAATTAATTGTTCCTCTCATTTTCATTTTGTGCTTCAATATTATTATATTTAGTAAAAGGTGAGGCAATTGAAGGTGGGGAAATGAAGGTGGGGGAAATAAAGATGGTGGAAGTGTTGATGGTGGAAGTGTAGATGATGGAAGTTTAGATGGTGGAAGTGTAGATGATGGAAGTGTAGATGATGGAAGTTTAGATGGTGGAAGTGTAGATGATGGAAGTGTAGATGGTGGAAGTGTAGATGATGGAAGTGTAGATGGTGGAAGTGTTGATGGTGGAAGTGTTGATGATGGACGTGTTGGGGGTTGAAGTGTTGATGGTGGAAGTGTAGATGATGGAAGTGTAGATGGTGGAAGTGTTGATGGTGGAAGTGTTGATGGTGGAAGTATTGATGGTGGAAGTGTTGATGGTGGACGTGTTGATGGTGGAAGTGTTGATGGTGGAAGTGTAGATGGTGGACGTGTTGATGGTGGAAGTGTTGATGGTGGAAGTGTTGATGGTGGAAGTGTAGATGGTGGAAGTGTAGATGGTGGAAGTGTTGATGGTGAAAGTGTTGATGGTGAAAGTGTTGATGGTGAAAGTGTTGATGGTGAAAGTGTTGATGGTGAAAGTGTTGATGGTGAAAGTGTTGATGGTGAAAGTGTTGATGGTGGAAGTGTTGGTGGTGGAAGTGTTGATGGTGAAAGTGTTGATGGTGGAAGTGTAGATGGTGGAAGTGTTGATGGTGAAAGTGTTGATGGTGAAAGTGTTGATGGTGAAAGTGTTGATGGTGAAAGTGTTGATGGTGAAAGTGTTGATGGTGAAAGTGTTGATGGTGAAAGTGTTGATGGTGAAAGTGTTGATGGCGGAAGTGTTGATGGTGGAAGTGTTGATGGTGGATGTGTTGATGGTGGAAGTGTTGATGGTGGAAGTGTTTATGGTGGAAGTGTTGATGGTGAAAGTGTTGATTGTGAAAGTGTTGATGGTGAAAGTGTTGATGGTGAAAGTGTTGATGGTGAAAGTGTTGATGGTGGAAGTGTAGATGGTGAAAGTGTAGATGATGGAAGTGTAGATGGTGAAAGTGTTGATGGTGAAAGTGTTGATGGCGGAAGTGTTGATGGTGGAAGTGTTGATGGTGGATGTGTTGATGGTGGAAGTGTTGATGGTGGAAGTGTTTATGGTGGAAGTGTAGATGGTGAAAGTGTAGATGATGGAAGTGTAGATGGTGAAAGTGTTGATGGTGAAAGTGTTGATGGCGGAAGTGTTGATGGTGGAAGTGTTGATGGTGGATGTGTAGATGGTGAAAGTGTTGATGGTGAAAGTGTTGATGGCGGAAGTGTTGATGGTGGAAGTGTTGATGGTGGATGTGTTGATGGTGGAAGTGTTGATGGTGGAAGTGTTTATGGTGGAAGTGTTGATGGTGGACGTGTTGATGGTGGAAGTGTTGATGGTGGACGTGTTGATGGTGTAAGTGTTCATTGTGGAAGTGTATATGGTGGAAATGTAGATGGAAATGTGGGGGAGTGAAAGTGGGGGAAGTGAAGGAGGGAGGGGGGATGAACTGTTGTTGATCTAAAATATAACTTACTTTAGAGAAAAATGTTATATGGTGCTGTAAACAAAATACGTTAAACAGACACTCTAAAAATAGTACCTCATAAGGTTGGTGTTAATCAATTTAATGTCTCCAATGGAATATTTATAAGGGATGATCTATATATTATTTTAAAATCAACCGTGTTAGTCGGTCTGTCCGTCACAAAATAGGTTAAACAAACATTTGATCAATAGCACCTCTTAAAGTTTGTGTAAATCGAGTATGTGATGCGACCAAAAAATTAAATACAAAGGATATTATTTTAAGAAGCATGTTACTAAACACATTTGCTGCGTTTTGTATGATTTCTGTCCAAATCAGTCATTTTATAATCAGTTCTATCAAAACATTTTTGTTAGTTCTCATCCCGTGGAATTTCCACGGGTTTTGCTAGTTACTATAACTGAATTAGAAATCATTTAAAATCTACAGTGAAAGTTTATAAAGAACTATTTGCAACATCTGTCATAAAATATATATACTCAATTATTCAAATTTTAACTGTATTTCATCTATAAAATAATTAGACTATGCAGAAAATGTTATTTTAATTGAATTCGTTAAAAGTATCCTATTAACGGGTAATAAATTGGTATCGATTTTGACCCGTTATTTTTAACGGGAAAGTACACTATATATGTAGTATATAAGAATATCTGAAAAACTCTAAGAGAATGTACTTCTGAATTTATATGACTTTTCTCAATACAGGCATCCCTAGCTTTAATTACCAAATCACGACTCAGTTTACTTACCAAACGGAAACTAAAGCGAAGTAGAGTAACAAGAGATATATAATTGTCACTCCTATGTTTTTTTAGTTACCGTGAAATAATCACAAAAAATTGTCTCCGTTTTCTTTGTCTAGGAACCTAGGAACGGTCCTTATTTCGAAACATATCTCAAAATAAGTACAACTTTTATTAAAGCGGGGTGTACTTAAAGCGAGGCCTCCCTGTACTATATGATAGGTAAACTTTAATTCATTCTTTAAATGGAATATTTTGGCTGAAATTATTTATTTTCAGTGAAAATAGGTTTTTAGATAATCTAAACGGAGTTTCAATAGATGGGGCTGTTAATATCACACAATGTTAGAAGGAGCTTTATTTCCATCAATGGATGGAAATCACTTTGTTTAGAAGTGATGGTCAATCGAATTAAAACATTAATGAACTATTATGTAATCAATCGCCTGATTTTGGGTGGCGTTAAATGAATTTTCGTGGGTAGGGAGTCATTTCATTTGTACGAGATGCGACGATGATTATGGTACCTGAAAGGTGGGGTGCATCTTTGTATGAGATAGGTAGAGTAAGAGAAGCAGGTAAGGAAGTGGAGGAGGATATGGAGGACAGAGATCCGACCTCCAAGGATATGGTGGGAGGTGTTGAAGGAAGTGGAGAAGATGGAGGTGTATCAGGAGAAGACAATGGTGAAGATCAAGGAGCGTTGTCCAAGAGGATGATAGTAGGACTGAATGGGATGAGCTGACGGGAGTGATGATACAGGCAGTGAAAGAGGTGTGTGGAGTGTTGGGGAAGGCTGTGGCCAACCTCTGGACGATATGGCATGAGGAGGAGTTAAAAGGGTTGAAGAGTAGGATTAAGGAAACTGTGGACGCTAGAGTGGTGGCAGTGGAAAGGTTGGAGGTGAGGAGAATTCTTAGGAGGAAAGCGAATGAGGAAGATGAGTTGGGGAGAGCGGAAGAGAATGTGAAGGTAGCGAAGAGAACTGAAAATCTTGAATTGACAAGACTGGAGAGAGAATGGTTGGATGAAAAAGGATGAATGCATGTGCTGAAGCGTGTGACAGTGGTAAGATTTTGTAAAATGTATAAATTAGGTATGAGTGGAAGTTAAAAAGTACCTGTGAGGGGGAATGTAACTGTGATTAAATTTATAGAGCATTTTGAGGGTGTAACTGCATAGAAGTTTGAGGTGGAACCTGGTATGATAGAAGTGACAGTGGATGGAGCGAGTGACTTGAGGATGAATGTTGATGCGAGAAATCGAATGAGTTTATGAATGAGATGTCTGAATGTGAAGAGATTGAAAGTTCAATGAAAGGGGAAAATGAATCATTGCCTGGAGCATATGATGAAGTGAAAAGGAGAGTGATTGAGATGGTGCACGTGATGTCTGATTGGAAGGTAGATAGGTGGGGTGAATCATTGAAAGTTGGAATGATGGTGCCGTTTTTAAGAAAGGGGATAGGAAGGTAAGAATAATTATAGAGGGGGTTTTTGCTTGAGATGGGGAGTAGAGTGCTAGCGAAAGTGATTGCGAAGTGTTTGAGTTAGTGGACGGAAAGAATTGGTCAGGCTTTAGGAAGGGTAAGAGTACAGCGCAAATGATGGTGAAAAATAATGAGAATGTTATGAATTATGAGAAACGAATGGGTGTGAATTGTGCATGGAATTGAGATGAATGAGAATGAATGACCATGCGAAATGCATATCCTAGATTGAGCAAGCCTACTTTTTGGATGCTAGTCGAAAGATATGGAATGAATGGGAAGGGTCTGGATACGATTGTGGATTTGTATGAAATGACTGAGTATAGGATGAAATGTTAGGAATATATGAGTGAGTCGTGGGTGCCTGAGAGAGGTTTGCGTGATGGATGTGCACACCACCGATCCTTTTAAAAACTTTTTCATCAGGCGTTGACGGGGAAAGCCGATAGTGGAGAGATGTGGAAGTGGATACCTGGTGGTTCTTTCGCTTGTGAAAGGAAGTGGGAGCGAATGAATACCGAGACGAAATAGGTGCGAGTGAGAAGAGTGCTCTTTGCGGATGATACTACGATTATTGGTGTGAAAGAGGAAATGGATGCGGCTGTAGGAGCTGTGAAAGAGGTAATGAGTTGATGGGAGGAGTGGAATAATGAGGATAAGGAGGAGAAACTTGAGTTTGGTATGAAAAAGCGAATGAGATTAGAATGATAGGAAGTTGGATAAGACCTGATGCGGATGTGAAGAATAGGAATAAGAGAGAAAATGGTGTATGGTGGAGAGTTAAAGGACAATTGACAGGGTCGCGTATGGCAAGGAGAGTGGTTGAAATGTGTGTGGAGAGTACTATGTTGTGTGATTGTCAGGTACGAACGTGGTGTAAAAGAGACGTGAAGAGGATGCAAAAGTGGATGGACAAATGTTTTAGGTATGTATTGAATGATATGGGAGAGGGGGCAACCTTTGAGACGAATGGAAGCAATGCATGTGAATATGACTGATGTGAGAGCTAGGTGAAAAACCTACCTTTTCATAAAATCATAATTTATTTTATTCTCTTTTATAATCATTATTTATATGAACAAACTATATTATGTTGCATAATTAATTATAATGATTTCATTAGATATCATTCAAGCCAATGTTTGATTTTAATAGCGTTCTACCCCACATTAATTCCCTTTCCTTAAAATGAGCACAAATAAGCAATCTCACAAATGAAAAAGAGATAAATTTAATATAGAAAAAATGTTTTAAAAATATGTTTGCATACCAACAATACTTTTTGGGAATTCAGTGGGTGGTAAGTAAGTGTTTAATGGATTTAAAATTGATAAAGACTCTAATTATGATATCAGAGGGCATGGATGTCATGACACAATATCAGTTACACCTACAGAAGTTCCTATCTACCTTACTAGATCTTCAATTTTATTTCAGAAAATGGAAGAGATTACTCCTACGATGACGGTACAGGCTGCTTAACAATCGAAGAGGAAGGTGGTGCAACTTCCGCTCATGACAATCAAGAAACTCTTTGTGGATCTGCGAAATCAGTATGTTACCCAAAAGATGAAATGGAAAGACCTGCTTATGTGGAGCTTCTTAAAGGTCAGCAAATATAAAAAGGATTTATTGACTATTTAATAAATCGTATGACCACCAAGCCCTTCTTTAATTTCCTCTAACAAGAGGAATTTTTAAGCAAGGTTTAAAAAAATGTTTTGATCAGTTTACAACTTTAATCAGTTGCTAACTTGTGATCATACTATAATGTATCAATTGCTTATGTTATTCATTATAGAATAGCTTTTCTTCATCGGCTAATGTGATCTAACTAAAATTGAAAATAAAAACTGACAAGTTTTACCATTTCCATCAGCTATTTAGATTATTCTATACTTTTTTTAGATATGTCAGTCGCTATGACAGAATTTGGTTCTCCCTCCAGTTCGATAATGGTTCCCCTCAACTATGATAACGCCCAATGGAAATGGTCTAAATCTGATGTTGTACAACCAACTGGCGAGGAGAATGGATGGAAAACTGATTACCCAATGGATGAACAAAGCAATTTATATGGTCATATGACTCCTGAAGGATTAGTGAATGGTGATAATCATCTATCTTATTTTAATTGCTGTTACGAAGTGAAAGGTCTATAGGGTCCAGTAGTGCAATAAATTCAGATATTAACAGGTAATTTCATGATTTATGTGATTTGATTTGGAGGATACTAGAAGCTTAGGCTGATTCACACTATAGCTCCGGTCACGTTTTGCTCTCGCCCCAGTCACGGTCCGGTCTCATCCTGGTGCATTCACATATTCGGTCTGGTCACGCTCTGCTCTTGCTTCCGTCCATTCCGTATCATCTGATTTTGCAGTGATTATCATTACAATTAATTATTGATGATGAACAGGATAACAGAAAACAAAAAAAAAGAGATGCTTTGTTCCTCCTATGCTATAAGATAGGAAGCATGAAGGATATCTATTCGTTGTATCCTCATCTAATGGATGACAGAAACTGATTTTTTTCAACTTTTAGAACTTTTGAAGAAATCTGACTAAAATGAAAAAATTATTTTAGAAAAGAAAACTTGCCACACTGAAAACACAATCAATCATAGAGAATAACTGTCTGTATGTCTAAGCTTGTAGAGCAGTGGTTCACAGAATTTCATTTCTCATGAACCTAAACTGAAAAGTACTAAGATCCACGAAACACCTTTCTTGTTAATTTATTCATATCGTCATTGTATTTATGTATAGTTTACTTCTTATTCTATAAAAAAAAAAAAATACACTGAAATGCCGTTTTGGTAATAAATGGAAATATAAAGATATAATATATATAGTCCTATTCAAGAAGAAGCACGTAAATAGTAAAACTGGACCATGACTGATATGTTGCTAATTCACGCGGGTCAGCTACCGCACCGATCATGCTCCCGCCAAAATATCTTAGTTTTGGATCGTGACCGGAGCGTGACTGGAACGGGACCTGACCGGCACTGCCCGTGAGGATGCTCTATCTGAAATGTGCTGGACGGTCACTGGAGCGTGAGCGGAGCAGCTATGGTGTGAATCAGCCTTTATGCTTATCTGACTATGTGAAGAGGACTATTTTTGGAATGACTCGAATGAACACTCAGAGAAAAATTTAAATTGTTAAAGTTATTTGAGGAGAGGAGAATTAAAAATTGCTTTTCTGGGTATTTTATAAGTTATATGCAATTAGAAAGTTAGTTATAGCTTCATAGTTAGAGTTAATTCTTCAACCATCCCAATCTACATTGAGATGAGTTTGTATTTATTTCATTTTTTCGATTTTATTTTATTTATACATCAGTTAATTTCAATGTTTTATGAGCTGTATGATGGATACTTACACATCACAGTTACGATAAATGTTGCGTGAGACGTCACGGAACACAGAGATACAGGATAACCCACAAAAAAGTGTACTTAACTTAGTATTCCCATATTTCAACAACTGTTGAAGGTACAGTTTTCTTTAAATTATCATTTTGTTTTTTGAACCTTTCTCCATCCACGGTTACATTTTCATATATTTTTATCTATTTTTGTGAAGTAAATGACGACCTTATTGATGGGTGGTGCAAATGGTCAGAAAACGGACAATGAAGTAAGCTCAAACATTAAAAATATTTTTATTAGACAAAATCCACATTAATAAAAACAGATTTATTCCTAGGTTTTAAGAATATTTATATAACTATATTTACAATTTGGATATAAGTGCTTAAGTACAGAAATGAAGGCACAATTTTAAATTTGCTTAGAAAAGAAAATTGATTTGGTCTTCAGATCGCACTGTCTTCTTGCGACCTACCTGAACGACCCTTGTTAAAATTTAAACTTGTTCATTCATTTTTGTACTTAAACTTTCTCCAGATTATCAATATTTTATTTTAATTATTCTTAAAAAATTCAAATGAATCTGTTTTTAATAATTGAGATTTTGTCTACTACAGATATTTTTAGTGTTTGAGCTTACATCATTGTCCTTTTTCTGACAATTTGCACTACCCATCAATTAAGTCGTTGTTGTATTCACAAAAATAGGTAGAACTTCGTGAAAATTTAACTGCAGATGGAGAGGGGTTCAACAAACAAAATGAGAGCTACTTGAAAAAAACTGTACCTACAATTGTTGTTGAAATATACGAATTTGGTAATGGATGCACTTTTTTGTTGGTCACCCTGTATTTATAGATTATTGATTTAATAAGAGTCATTGCATATAAAAAAATTAAATAGAAATGAAAGTTTAAAGGTTATATACGAATATATTTATTAAAATAATAATTTTTTTAGTTGGAAATGACGTCATGGTGTAAATACCATGACGGTAATGACGTCATGGTATTTATTAGAACAGTCTTTTTAGTTGCTAATGACGTCATGGTATTTATTAGAACAGTCTTTTTAGTTGCTAATGACGTCATGGTATTTATTAGAACAGTCTTTTTAGTTGGTAATGACGTCATGGTGTTTATTAGAACAGTCTTTTTAGTTGATAATGACGTCATGGTATTTATTAGAACAGTCTTTTTAGTTGATAATGACGTCATGGTGTTTATTAGAACAGTCTTTTTAGTTGCTAATGACGTCATGGTATTTATTAGAACAGTCTTTTTAGTTGGTAATGACGTCATGGTGTTTATTAGAACAGTCTTTTTAGTTGATAATGACGTCATGGTATTTATTAGAACAGTCTTTTTAGTTGGTAATGACGTCATGGTGTTTATTAGAACAGTCTTTTTAGTTGGAAATGACGTCATAGTGTTTACTAGAACAGTCTTTTTAGTTGATAATGACGTCATGGTATTTATTAGAACAGTCTTTTTAGTTGATAATGACGTCATGGTGTTTATTAGAACAGTCTTTTTAGTTGGTAATGACGTCATGGTGTTTATTAGAACAGTCTTTTTAGTTCAAAATACCGTTATATGCAGTATCTATTAGAACATTTTATTACAGTATTACCTATTTAGTTTGAAATTTGTTATATTTCACGGGAGAGTTTTTTTTCACGGCACGTGTGTTATATAATATTGTATACAATTTATAAGAATAATCAGAATTTATATTAATAGTGAAGTAGCCAGTCAGAAATTTGAATTAACTTGAAATTTATTAGCCAAGTTTTTAATAACTATTGCAACTTTTCTAATTTAATTATCAAAGAGAATTATTTAAATAATAGAATATTTAACAACGTTGTGTGGTGTGATTTTGATATGACGTTCATCTTTTCTTTTTAAGTAGAAAATAAAATAAAAATTCCCTTGTTTTGACTATATAGTATTTCATATATACTTTTTTGATTAGTTGATCAGTATATATTTTAATATTATTTCCAATATATTTCTGAGTATATTAGTAAGTAAAATTTATAAGATAGAAACTACCAATAGTCCTCTGATGTAAAGTTAATTAACTAAAAACTTAATCAAACAGCTATTCTTGACTATGTGTTTTATAATCAACAAAGTAGTTACAGTAATTCGTTTCTAAATCTGATAGTTGTAGTTTTACTTTTTAGAAGTGTGTTAATTTGATATTATATTTTGTCGTTGTTTTTGAATTGAAGGAGAAAATTTTGCACCATGGATTGTTGAAAAAATACATGAATTGAATGATTTTGTATTCGATTTTATTAACCCCATATTAGCAACGTGCCATCTCAGTATTAATTTTGAAATTTCGACCGGAGACAGTCGGAAGGGGGGGGGGTGGTGTTGTAATCGAACCCCATACTTGATTTTTTATACTACTATTTTGAAGGTGCTTGTTCTTATCAATCCAAGCTATTATGAAGAAAAGCTCTAACTCCTATCAATATAATATATATAATTTAGATAAATATATATTTATGTATCAGTTCTTAAAACGGAATTTATTTTCCATGTTAAATGGTATTGATGAAAAATGATTACTAAATAATTCGGATTACTGATAAATCTAATCGAAAACAATATCATAAACCTCTTCCGAAGTAATATATCTCTAACTTGCTTAAACAAAATATGAATGATTTGTGCAATATAAATTGAATTCAGCATATCTAATTTTATAATGTTTAAATAGTTAAGAAATTAATTTAGATAACTATAGGTATCAATGTGTCAAGTTAAACTCAGATCACTAGGTATTACTCCTCGAAGAAGTTCTAATTTTAAGGGTTTTTTCAGCCTGTTGCTATCTATGGCAGTACCACCAATCGCAATATCATACATTTAAGATAAAATTTGATATCTTGTCTTTCTACCTTGAAGCTTAACTCTAGTAACCTAGCCATCTATAGTTTCTTCGCCAACCTAGCCGCTGGCGCGCCAGAACCAGTCCTCACTAGAACTCCTATAAAATCTTAACCAATTAACTTTTCGATATTTTTTCTTTGTAAGAACATTCATTTGATATTTGTACATCCAATATTAAACGCCAAAGAATAACTTTCAATTAAAAATAAAGTTACCAAACAAAGAAAAGAAACCAATATTTCGTAGTTATTATTGTATGGGCGGGGCTTGTCACTCAGTACGGAGCTTGGTATGCGCAAAATGTTCTCGCACATCTGACTAAGTTGCTAAGGGTTAACATTAAATGATTATACAGAGATATTCACCATTATGTACTTAAACACACTATTGCATCTTATGACTGAAGAGAGCCCTGACATAGTCATAATATTAAATTTTAATAAATTCACATAATAAGTATCTAATCAGTGTCACCTTCGTTTTTGTCCAATCATATGTAATTATTTGGAAATGTAGAAGTCATGAAAAGCAGGTTTCAAATCTTTAAAATTAAAGTTATCATTTTTAAATGAGGACTGGCACGCCTGCAACAGCAACTAGGTCACTAGGGTTAATAATTCGATCAATTTTTTTCGATTAATTGCTTCAGATAAATTTCGCGAATCCCGGTCCCATCCACAAATCTAAGCCAAATGAACATCGCGAGTAAAACTAGTCTGTTTTTTACAAACTATTAAATTAATCGCCTTCATGCGTAAATATTTCACAGTTTGTGATGATGTTACTAAAACTTTTGAGCAGAGCCAAAATTATTGTAATTTAATTTAATTTACTTCAAACTAATTTTTTTTTTAATTTTGGTGATTTAAAAAATACCGATGATGAATAAAGTTATATATGTATAGGTCCAACTGGTTTATATGTCATTCACATCAGTACTATAAAATTCAAACCTAATTTTTATTATACACACAATAAAAGTATTCGCAAAATATTCCAACATCATTTTATATCAGTGACATAAAATCTACGGTTTCTACTCATTAAATTCGTTGAAAATTTAGGCTGAATATTTCTCCAATTATTTGGAGATGAAAAAGACTGAGTATCTCGATAGAGGGAGAGACATATCTCGATAGAAGGATATATAGAGAGATATGTATCTCGATAGAGAGGGAAAGATGTATCTATATAGAGGGAGAGATATATCTCGATAAGGGGAGAGATGTATCTCGATAAGGGGAGAGATGTATCTCGATAAGGGGAGAGATATATCTCGATAAGAAGTGAGATATATCTCGATAAGGGGAGAGATGTATCTCGATAGAGGGATAGATGTATCTCGATAGGGGGAGAGATGTATCTCGTTAAGGGGAGAGATATATCTCGATAAGAAGAGAGATATATCTCGATAAGGGGAGAGATATATCTCGATAAGGGGATAGACGTATCTCGATAGAGGGATAGATGTATTTCGATAAGGGGATAGACGTATCTCGATAGAGGGATAGATGTATCTCGATAAAGGGATAGACGTATCTCGATACAAATAGTACTAAGGATTTATTTCAATTTACAAGAAATCCTGCATCGATACAAATTAATCTCCCTCGCTACACATGCATATGAATAAATCCAATGCATATGTCAATACTAAACTGCATAACTACATATACAAATGAAACACTGCATCTGGATACCAAGACTCTTTTCAAGCCCTGCGAATCTGATGAGTAAAAAGAGCATTCTTTTTGTGTATCTTAATGATACATTTTTGTGATATTTTGAATGAGTTTCTTTGGACTGCATTTTAGTACATTGAACTGTACTATCATTAAATAGGTTAGGTAGATAGAGTAGTGATTACTAACTTTTATATATTCGATCTAACTAGACTCTATCTATTTTACTCCCCTGTAGGTTAAATCTAACCACACTGTATCTATTTTACCCCCTGTAGGTTAAATCTAACCAGACTCTATCTATTTTACTCTCCTGTAGTTAAATCTAACCACACTGTATCTATTTTACTCTCATGTAGGTTAAATCTAACCACACTGTACCTATTTTACTCTCCTGTAGGTTAAATCTAACCACACTGTACCTTTTTTACTCTCCTGTAGATTAAATCTATTCACACTGTACCTATTTTACTCTCCTGTAGGTTAAATCTAACCACACTGTACCTATTTTACTCTCCTGTAGGTTAAATCTAACCACAATGTACCTATTTTACCCATTTACATGCATCATTCTTCTCCCTAACTTTTTGTTGGTTGGCTCTGCGGTGTTTGGGCCCTAATTCCTGGGATAAATAGCATATGCTTATCTTACAGTGGGGGAAATTAAATTTACTCCTTGTTAGTACCCCCTCCCTCCCCTAGACTCTTCTCCATAGCCCCCCAATATCACCAACCCTCCCATATTGCCTTTTTTATCCACTATTTACTAGAGAATTTTTATATTTTTCTATTAATATTTACTTTAATACTTCCTAAAGCATATATATTTATAATATTATCATTATAATGTAGTGACAATATGCTTTTAAAATCATAAATCCTGAAGATAGTTTTCAATCGTTCTAAACCAATATAGTAGTCGATACCATTTCATTTCGTCTGTGATATTCTTAAGATCTTTGATTTGTTGAAGCATAGTGTCACAACCCTAACAATCTCCATTTAAATTCATCTTTAAACTCTTCAAACCAGACACTAGTAAATCTATCAAAGAATTCGAATCCTCCTCCCATTCGAATGATTGACATTGCGTATTTCGTTTCAATTACGGAGAGGCTCAGTCTAAAGCCCACGCTATGACATTCGGCTAAAAATTTGATTACTTTGTTTCTCTTATTTTGAGATAGCGAAGAATCTCTTCTTCTGTTTGATAGATGTTTGTAGGGGAAGATATGGGTTATCGTACGGCTCTACATTTTCGATCACTTGAGAAAAAAGTATATAAGAAATTATTATTTAATTTGATTTTAATGATTACTATGATATACGTTTTTTTTTTTAAACTGGGTGGGGCATGATATTGCAACACAAATATAATGTAATAAATATAATCGATTCATGATTCAAGTATTCATTAAATGCGTGAATAAGTGAATAATTAAAATAAGAACATTTATTCTTTGTAATCCCTTATTTAGACAACTACATCCTTAAATCGCTATATTACATGGAGAATTTGATACTAAAATCGAATTTTAAAAGTTTTATATTCGTTAGCAAGATGGTGGGCTTTCCAATAGACCCTAGACACAAGTATAGACCGTATCGAAAAGTCCATTGGATTCAAATCAGGTGAACTTAAGGAGACCAGTTATCTTCGAGCCATAAATGCGGTAAATAATAACTGCACCACGGTTGTGTGATGAACTGTTGCCCCGTACCTACTGCTGAAAGATCCAGAGTTTTTACTGGCCAAAATGAGTCCTCCAATCAGTTGATCTAGACACAGAAGGATTCATAACAATAAAGTGTTGGAGAATGACAATCAGGATGTAGTAAAACCAGTTAACCCTAGGAGATTAGAAATAAATAATTTTTAATATAATTAATTAAAGTTTAGTATTGGTTGCAATATTTATGCCCCACTCTGTATGATCGAAAATGTGGAACTTCCCTCTCCATTTCTCTCTCCACGGTACACGGAAAACCGCCAGGCGGAAAACTGTCAGGTGGAAAACTACCGAAGCGGAAAACTGCCTTTATGTATTTTTTCTCTTTTCTGAAATTTTATTTGGTTATAAACACATTCTAAGAACATTTTAATTCATAAAAAACGGGATTAGCCCTTCGTTAAAAAATTAAGGGGATATTCTTTTTTTACAGTTATAACTAAAGTATAGAGATATTTTATTACTTTATATTCTATGGAAAATAATATTTCAACAAAGGTACTTAATTAAACAAACATTAAATGAAACTCAAGTACACATAAAGAAATGATGATTACCCTTTTTAACATATTTGTTAAAGAAACGTACATTTTAAAAACATTTATATATATCTGAATAGATTTATAATTTATATCTTAAGGAAATTTTAAATCACTTATATGTATGTTCAATATTTTTTAGATTTACAATTTTATTCTCCATATCATTAACACTTTTATTTTTACAATTTTCATTTATATGTAACAGTATTATTAATGTATATGCAATCCAATTCGATCGAGTGAAATTGTCAGAGAATTAGGTAAGTAATATCAGTTTGATAATCATAGATGTAGTGTTGCAAATTCTAAATATTTCTCAAACATCGATCGAATTTGTTTTATAATGAGTATAAGCGAATATTAAACTCGAAGGCTTGTTCGATTCTCAAATTATAAACAAAAAAGAAATAATTAGACACTAAACCGGTTATGAAATGATAATGTAAAGATGCGTTGTGTAAACAAAGAAATTGTACTCTGTCCCTAATACAATCATTTATTTTTTCTCTTCTTTTAATATTTTCTAGGAAAGGTTTTTGTTTTTAATTTATATCTTGTATTTGTTTTTTTACTATAATATTTATATAATAATGTATTTCATATATTTTTCTAATCAATTTGTTAACATTTAACTATAATTTTGTTTTGTATACTAATTAAAAATGAATGTTCACTTAACTCCTTTTAACTACGAGCGAACGTCGTTTTTTTATAAATTAAAATGTTATTACTGACTAATGCCATTAAATTCAGTAAGTGACTGGCAGTTTTCCGCCTGGCAGTTTTCCGGACACCCGTCTCCACTTCTCTCTCCATCGTCACCACTTCTCTCTCCATCGTCACCACTTCTCTCTCCATCGTCACCACTTCTCTCTCCATCGTCACCACTTCTCTCACTATCGTCACCACTTCTCTCTCCATCGTCACCACTTCTCTCTCCATCGTCACCACTTCTCTCTCCATCGTCACCACTTCTCTCTTCATCGTCCCCATTTCTCTCTCCATCGTCACCACTTCTCTCTCCATCGTCATCACCAATTAATTATCGTCACCACACAGTTTTATCGTCTCCCTCCCTTGCATTAATTACTGGACTCCGATGTTCGCTTCCATCAACAAGCAAAATATTAGCATAACTACCGGTCTTCACAGTGCCAAAATACGTACCGGACACTGAGTCAACTATTAGAGCTTTGTAGCTTTTATCCACTATGTAGCTTTTAGCCACTTTGTAGCTTTTAGCCACTTTGTAGCTTTTTAGCCACTTTGTAGCCTTTTAGCCACTTTGTAGCTTTTAGCCACTTTGTAGCTTTTAGCCACTTTGTAGCTTTTCAGCCACTTTGTAGCTTTTATCCACTTTGTAGCTTTTATCCACTTTGTAGCTTTTTAGCCACTTTGTAGCTTTTAGCCACTTTGTAGCTTTTTAGCCACTTTGTAGCTTTTTAGCCACTTTGTAGCTTTTAGCCACTTTGTAGCTTTTTAGCCACTTTGTAGCTTTTATCCACTTTGTAGCTTTTATCCACTTTGTAGCTTTTTAGCCACTTTGTAGCTTTTTAGCCACTTTGTAGCTTTTATCCACTTTGTAGCTTTTTAGCCACTTTGTAGCTTTTAGCCACTTTGTAGCTTCTAGCCACTTTGTAGCTTTTTAGCCACTTTGTAGCTTTTATCCACTTTGTAGCTTTTTAGCCACTTTGTAGCTTTTTAGCCACTTTGTAGCTTTTTAGCCACTTTGTAGCTTTTATCCACTTTGTAGCTTTTAGCCACTTTGCAGCTTTTCAGCCACTTTGTATCTTTTTAGCCACTTTGTAGCTTTTATCCACTTTGTAGCTTTTAACCACTTTGTAGCTTTTAGCCACTTTGTAGCTTTTTAGCCACTTTGTAGCTTTTAGCCACTTTGTAGCTTGTTAGCCACTTTGTAGCTTTTTAGCCACTTTGTAGCTTTTAGCCACTTTGTAGCTTTTTAGCCACTTTGTAGCTTTTTAGCCACTTTGTAGCTTTTAGCCACTTTGTAGCTTTTATCCACTTTGTAGCTTTTCAGCCACTTTGTAGCTTTTAGCCACTTTGTAGCTTTTTAGCCACTTTGTAGCTTTTAGCCACTTTGTAGCTTTTAGCCACTTTGTAGCTTTTTAGCCACTTTGTAGCTTTTAGCCACTTTGTAGCTTTTAGCCACTTTGTAGCTTCTAGCCACTTTGTAGCTTTTTAGCCACTTTGTAGCTTTTATCCACTTTGTAGCTTTTTAGCCACTTTGTAGCTTTTTAGCCACTTTGTAGCTTTTCAGCCACTTTGTAGCTTTTAGCCACTTTGTAGCTTTTTAGCCACTTTGTAGCTTTTTAGCCACTTTGTAGCTTTTAGCCACTTTGTAGCTTTTTAGCCACTTTGTAGCTTTTAGCCACTTTGTAGCTTTTTAGCCACTTTGTAGCTTTTAGCCACTTTGTAGCTTTTCAGCCACTTTGTAGCTTTTAGCCACTTTCTAGCTTTTATCCACTTTGTAGTTTTTAGCCACTTTGTAGCTTTTATCCACTTTGTAGCTTTTAGCCACTTTGTAGCTTTTAGCCACTTTGTAGCTTTTTAGCCACTTTGTAGCTTTTCAGCCACTTTGTAGCTTTTCAGCCACTTTGTAGCTTTTTAGCCACTTTGTAGCTTTTTAGCCACTTTGTAGCTTTTCAGCCACTTTGTAGCTTTTAGCCACTTTGTAGCTTTTTAGCCACTTTGTAGCTTTTAGCCACTTTGTAGCTTGTTAGCCACTTTGTAGCTTTTTAGCCACTTTGTAGCTTTTAGCCACTTTGTAGCTTTTAGCCACTTTGTAGCTTTTTAGCCACTTTGTAGCTTTTAGCCACTTTGTAGCTTTTTAGCCACTTTGTAGCTTTTAGCCACTTTGTAGCTTTTTAGCCACTTTGTAGCTTTTATCCACTTTGTAGCTTTTCAGCCACTTTGTAGCTTTTAGCCACTTTGTAGCTTTTTAGCCACTTTGTAGCTTTTTAGCCACTTTGTAGCTCTTTAGCCACTTTGTAGCTTTTAGCCACTTTGTAGCTTTTAACCACTTTGTAGTTTTTTAGCCACTTTGTAGCTTTTTAGCCACTTTGTAGCTTTTCAGCCACTTTGTAGCTTTTCAGCCACTTTTTTGCTTTTTAGTCACTTTGTAGCTTTTAGCCACTTTGTAGCTTTTATCCACTTTGTAGCTTTTCAGCCACTTTGTAGCTTTTATCCACTTTGTAGCTTTTAGCCACTTTGTAGCTTTTAGCCACTTTGTAGCTTTTTAGCCACTTTGTAGCTTTTCAGCCACTTTGTAGCTTTTCAGCCACTTTGTAGCTTTTTAGCCACTTTGTAGCTTTTTAGCCACTTTGTAGCTTTTCAGCCACTTTGTAGCTTTTAGCCACTTTGTAGCTTTTTAGCCACTTTGTAGCTTTTAGCCACTTTGTAGCTTGTTAGCCACTTTGTAGCTTTTTAGCCACTTTGTAGCTTTTAGCCACTTTGTAGCTTTTAGCCACTTTGTAGCTTTTTAGCCACTTTGTAGCTTTTAGCCACTTTGTAGCTTTTTAGCCACTTTGTAGCTTTTAGCCACTTTGTAGCTTTTTAGCCACTTTGTAGCTTTTATCCACTTTGTAGCTTTTCAGCCACTTTGTAGCTTTTAGCCACTTTGTAGCTTTTTAGCCACTTTGTAGCTTTTTAGCCACTTTGTAGCTCTTTAGCCACTTTGTAGCTTTTTAGCCACTTTGTAGCTTTTTAGCCACTTTGTAGCTTTTAGCCACTTTGTAGCTTTTTAGCCACTTTGTAGCTTTTAGCCACTTTGTAGCTTTTTAGCCACTTTGTAGCTTTTATCCACTTTGTAGCTTTTCAGCCACTTTGTAGCTTTTAGCCACTTTGTAGCTTTTTAGCCACTTTGTAGCTTTTTAGCCACTTTGTAGCTCTTTAGCCACTTTGTAGCTTTTAGCCACTTTGTAGCTTTTAGCCACTTTGTAGTTTTTTAGCCACTTTGTAGCTTTTTAGCCACTTTGTAGCTTTTCAGCCACTTTGTAGCTTTTAGCCACTTTGTAGCTTTTTAGCCACTTTGTAGCTTTTTAGCCACTTTGTAGCTCTTTAGCCACTTTGTAGCTTTTAGCCACTTTGTAGCTTTTAACCACTTTGTAGTTTTTTAGCCACTTTGTAGCTTTTTAGCCACTTTGTAGCTTTTCAGCCACTTTGTATCTTTTCAGCCACTTTTTTGCTTTTTAGTCACTTTGTAGCTTTTAGCCACTTTGTAGCTTTTATCCACTTTGTAGCTTTTCAGCCACTTTGTATCTTTTCAGCCACTTTTTTGCTTTTTAGTCACTTTGTAGCTTTTAGCCACTTTGTAGCTTTTATCCACTTTGTAGCTTTTCAGCCACTTTGTAGCTTTTAGCCACTTTGTAGCTTTTTAGCCACTTTGTAGCTTTTCAGCCACTTTGTAGCTTTTTAGCCACTTTGTAGCTTTTAGCCACTTTGTAGCTTTTAGCCACTTTGTAGCTTTTCAGCCACTTTGTAGCTTCTAGCCACTTTGTAGCTTTTTAGCCACTTTGTAGCTTTTTACCACTTTGTAGCTTTTCAGCCACTTTGTAGCTTTTTAGCCACTTTGTAGCTTTTAGCCACTTTGTAGCTTTTATCCACTTTGTAGCTTTTCAGCCACTTTGTAGCTTTTAGCCACTTTGTAGCTTTTATCCACTTTGTAGCTTTTTAGCCACTTTGTAGCTTTTAGCCACTTTGTAGCTTTTATCCACTTTGTAGCTTTTCAGCCACTTTGTAGCTTTTAGCCACTTTGTAGCTTTTAGCCACTTTGTAGCTTTTAGCCACTTTGTAGCTTTTAGCCACTTTGTAGCTTTTAGCCACTTTGTAGCTTTTTGTACAGTTTGTAGCTTTTTAGCCACTTTGTAGCTTTTTGTACAGTTTGTATCTTATTGTATAAGGTGAATATCTCCTCTCTCCAATAAGGTGAATACCCCAATAAGGTGAATACCTTAATAAGGTGAATATATCAATAAGTTGAATGCCTCAATAATGTGAATACCTCAATAAGGTAAATATCTCAATAAGGTGAATAGCTTTATAAGGTGAGTATCTCAATAAGGTAAATAGCTCAATAAGGTGAATACTTCAATAAGGTAAATATCCCAATAAGGTGAATAGCTTAATAAGGTGAGTATCTCAATAAGGTGAATACTTCAATAAGGTAAATATCCCAATAAGGTGAATAGCTTAATAAGGTGAGTATCTCAATAAGGTGAATACTTCAATAAGGTAAATAGCTCAATAAGGTGAATACCTCAATAAGGTAAATACCTCAAAAAGGTGAATAGCTCAATAAGGTGAATATCAATTCATCTCCAGTAAGTCTCTCAAAGGGCTCAGAAAGTTGATTGGAATATTGTTTACTGCAGCCTCTCAAGTTTTCAACTTTGACCATAAAAAAGACACACAGAGAGACAATTCAGTGCGTCACAAAGCTACCTGATTAATGAGACTCACATTGTGACATATGAGACTCATATTGTGACCTATGATACATATATTGTGACATATGATGCTCATATTGTGACATATGATACTTTTATTGTGACATATGATACTTTTATTGTGACATATGATACTCATATTGTAACATATGATACTTTTATTGTGACATATGATACTCATATTGTGACATATGATGCTCATATTGTGACATATGATACTTTTATTGTGACATATGATACTCATATTGTAACATATGATACTTTTATTGTGACATATGATACTCATATTGTGACATATGATACTTTTATTGTGACATATGATACTCATATTGTAACATATGATACTTTTATTGTGACATATGATACTCATATTGTGACATATGATGCTCATATTGTGACATATGATACTTTTATTGTGACATATGATACTCATATTGTAACATAATTATGATACTTTTATTGTGACATATGATGCTCATATTGTGACATATGATGCTCATATTGTGACATATGATACTTTTATTGTGACATATGATACTTTTATTGTGACATATGATGCTCATATATTGCTATCGTGTGGACACTTTTCACGTCTTCTTATCGTGTGGACACTCTGTTTACCTCTTCTTATCGTGTGGACACTCTGTTTACCTCTTCTTATCGTGTGGACACTCTGTTTACCTCTTCTTATCGTGTGGACACTCTGTTTACCTCTTCTTATCGTGTGGACACTCTGTTTACCTCTTCTTATCGTGTGGACACTCTGTTTACCTCTTCTTATCGTGTGGACACACTGTTTACCTCTTCTTATCGTGTGGACACACTTTACGTCTTCTTATCGTGTGGACACACTTTACGTCTTCTTATCGTGTGGACACACTTTACGTCTTCTTATCGTGTGGACACTCTTTACCTCTTCTTATCGTGTGGACACACTTTACGTCTTCTTATCGTGTGGACACACTCTACGTCTTCTTATCGTGTGGACACACTTTACGTCTTCTTATCGTGTGGACACTCTTTACCTCTTCTTATCGTGTGGACACACTTTACGTCTTCTTATCGTGTGGACACACTTTACGTCTTCTTATCGTGTGGACACACTTGACGTCTTCTTATCGTGTGGACACTCTTTACCTCTTCTTATCGTGTGGACACACTTTACGTCTTCTTATCGTGTGGACACCGTTCAAGTCTTCTTATCGTGTGGACACTCTTCAAGCTTTCCTATCGTGTGGACACTCTTCACGTCTACTTATCGTGTGGATAGTGGACACTCTTCAGTCTTCACGTTTCCCTATCGTGTGGACACTCTTCACATCTCCCTATCGTGAGGACACTCTTCCCGTCTCTTCCTATCGTGTGGACACTCTTCACGTCTTCCTATCGTGTGGACACCGTTCACCTCTGTTCCTATTGTGTGGACATTCTTCACGTATCTTCCTATCGTGTGAACACTCTGCACGTCTTCCCATCGTGTGAACACTCTGCACGTCTTCCCATCGTGTGGACACCCTTCACCTCTGTTCCTATTGTGTGGACATTCTTCACGTATCTTCCTATCGTGTGGGTACACTCTGCACGTCTCCCTATCGTGTGGACACTCTTCACGTCTTCTCACATCATCTACAAAGGCAGAGGTGGATGGTTTTCTGTGTCCCGAGTAACATGCCAATTAGGAACAATACCTGACGATTGTTTTGAAGTATTGATTGCTTAATTGCCTAAACTTCGGATCAGAATATTGCAGTTGATGGAGAGTGCTTACATGATTGCTCTTCCAAAATTGATATCGCAATGGATTATTTTATAGATATAGCTGATATGTTTATATTTTGTTGCAGATGGTATTTATTGGAGATCAACGCAAGATCTGGAATATTTTTGTAAATTCTAAGTTTTCCAATAGAACAAAAATCATGGATATATTTAGTGTTAATTGAACACGAATATAGATTCTTCTTTGATATGCGTCCTGTAAAATTGTTTCAACTCTTATATGCTTTACATTATATTTGATGTGTCCGCAACATTTATTTTTTTGTATCTAAGAGTACCAAAATTCCTATTTTCTATTAAATGGACTTTGTTAATAGTTTTCCTCTTTTTGAGCATGACGTGTTTAACTCTCTTATCCAATCACAGAATAGCGTTTATTTTTGAGCATGACGTGTTTAACTCTCTTATCCAATCACAGACTAGCGTTTCTCATTGAGCATGACGTGTTTAACTCTCTTATCCAATCACAGACTAGCGTTTCTCATTGAGCATGACGTATAAACTCTCTTATCCAATCACAGACTAGCATTTCTTATTGAGCATGACGTGTTAAACTCTCTTATCTAATCACAGACTAGCGTTTCTCATTGAGCATGACGTGTTTAACTCTCTTATCCAATCACAGACTAGCGTTTCTCATTGAGCATGACGTTTAAACTCTCTTATCCAATCACAGACTAGCATTTCTTATTGAGCATGACGTGTTAAACTCTCTTATCTAATCACAGACTAGCGTTTCTCATTGAGCATGACGTATAAACTCTCTTATCCAATCACAGACTAGCATTTCTTATTGAGCATGACGTGTTTAACTCTCTTATCTAATCACAGACTAGCGTTTCTCATTGAGCATGACGTGTTTAACTCTCTTATCTAATCACAGACTAGCGTTTCTCATTGAGCATGACGTGTTTAACTCTCTTATCTAATCACAGACTAGCGTTTCTCATTGAGCATGACGTATAAACTCTCTTATCCAATCACAGACTAGCATTTCTTATTGAGCATGACGTGTTTAACTCTCTTATCTAATCACAGACTAGCGTTTCTCATTGAGCATGACGTGTTTAACTCTCTTATCTAATCACAGACTAGCGTTTCTCATTGAGCATGACGTATAAACTCTCTTATCCAATCACAGACTAGCATTTCTTATTGAGCATGACGTGTTTAACTCTCTTATCTAATCACAGACTAGCGTTTCTCATTGAGCATGACGTGTTTAACTCTCTTATCCAATCACAGACTAGCGTTTCTCATTGAGCATGACGTGTTAAACTCTTTTATCCAATCACAGACAAGCGTTTTTCATTGAGCATGACGTGTTAAACTCTTTTCCAATCATATAAAGATATACATTTTTTCCTCTTCGAATTCAAACCATGTAGATATAGTTTGGCTACTACACTCCAGTTCAGTACAGTGAAAGATGACCTGCTCTCGATCACTAATCAAGTTACACGCTTCCGATCACTAATTGGGTTATCAGCCTAATTGGGTTATCAGCAGGTGATGTATACTACAGATCCTGCTTAATGACTCAAATTATGCAGAGCACTTTAACTACACTGGTCCTTGCAACCTCCTGTGTTACAGCCTCCTCTTACTAAAGGCTTCTATGTTCCTAAATGTGTCCGCCAGGGGGCTCTCGATACATAACTTTGGTGCTGATTATTGTAGTATTTATTAGACTGTTATAAGACGTAGAATTTAAATTATGAATGGTGAATGTGTTTTTGCTAAAACGAAAAATAACATCAGTATTGGTTAATGAAAAATTGTATTTGAAAATTATGAAATGATATTTCAATTAATGATAATTGGAAAAAATTGGTAGAGAATCTTAACCTCTAACAACATTTTTGTCCAACTTTCAACCTTGTGCGAACGTGATGTTAAGTACTTTTTATTGTTTCACATATAACACACCATTAATTACCTGAATTATAAATGTTTAATTATATTGTTATAAATATATAAGCAGGGTTAGCTCTGAGTTATCGGACAGTTCCACATTTTTGATCATAATCTAGCATTTTAATTCGCTATTTTAATTACATATGTTTTTCTTACATAATAAAAATTAAGGAAGGTACCCTATTCACATGCCGCACTTCAGTAAATGTTTCTCACATGTTCACATTCATGCTATTGCAATGAATTCCTGACTGCTAAATAAATGCAGTGAAAAATTCTCACATTCGCCAGTTGTCAGGTTAGTTAATATATTCCATAGCTATGACACTCTTTTCATTAGAGAAATAGTTGCATTTGAGAGGCGTGCAGAGTGTAGAGTGTAGAGTGTAGAGTGTAGAGTGTAGAGTGTAGAGTGTAGAGTGTAGGTAGAGTGTAGAGTGAAGAGTGCAATCGTTTATAGAAAATTATGCGTTCAACCTCTGTAGTTTATAATCATGCTGAATATATTTCATGCTGAATATATTTCATGCTGAATATATTTCATGCTGAATATTATTTCATGCTGAATATATTTCATGCTGAATATTATTTCATTCTGAATATTATTTCATGCTGAATATTATTTCATGCTGAATATTATTTCATGCTGAATATTATTTCATGCTGAATATTATTTCATGCTGAATATTATTTCATGCTGAATATTATTTCATGCTGAATATTATTTCATGCTGAATATTATTTCATGCTGAATATTATTTCATGCTGAATAATATTTCATGCTGAATATTATTTCATGCTGAATATTATTTCATGCTGAATATTATTTCATGCTGAATATTATTTCATGCTGAATATTATTTCATGCTGAATATTATTTCATGCTGAATATTATTTCATGCTGAATATTATTTCATGCTGAATATTATTCCATGCTGAATATTATTTCATGCTGAATATTATTTCATGCTGAATATTATTTCATGCTGAATATTATTTCATGCTGAATATTATTTCATGCTGAATATTATTTCATGCTGAATAATATTTCATGCTGAATATTATTTCATGCTGAATATTATTTCATGCTGAATATTATTTCATGCTGAATATTATTTCATGCTGAATATTATTTCATGCTGAATATTATTTCATGCTGAATATTATTTCATGCTGAATATTATTTCATGCTGCAATTTTATCCTAATTTTCTATCCTGAAAATTTTATCCTGAAAATTTTTATCATGAAAAATTATCGTGAAAATTTTATGAAAATTTTATCATGAAAATTTTATCCTGAAAATTTTTATCCTGAAAATTTTTATCATGAAAATTTTTATCATGAAAATTTTTATCATGAAAATTTTATCGTGAAAATTTTATGAAAATTTAATCATGAAAATTTTATCCTGACGGTTTACCTACCATGGAACTTCAAATATTTTGGATAAAAAATTCTTCATCGTTGTTTTATACAATAATATTTAAATTATTTGGAATATGTTAATTACAATTGTGTTAATTAGAAGAAACTCTTACTTGAAAGTACATTATTTATTTTCTCCATCTCTCTTCTTTATCAGATTTTCCCTCCTATAATCTTACATGATACTTAAGTCTTACATTACCAATTTGCCTGAAAAAGGGTTATTGTGGGGTCATAGAAGATTAAGTGGGGCAAGATGGGCCCACCATAAATTTTCCTCTACATATGATAAAGTAATAAATTACCAAATTTCAATTAGTTAATATTAAAAAAATCTAAATATGAGCAAAAAAAAATTTATTATCATGATACGTTATTTTAATAACAAATTATTGATATCATTTCGCATATGGTTATCGACGCTTTACCCTAGCTACCTTCACTGGAAAAGGCTTCCAAAGGAGCTATTTGATCTAACCTACAGCATTAATATGCTATGACTAAAATAGGCAAAGTGCTTCTAACCAACACATGAATAAGCTATGGAAATAAAATGTACGCGAGTTGTTTCAAATCAAGTGGTATTTGCAAGTCCGAATATATTTCCTCTATGATAATCCGCCACGTTGTTGGAATATTTTGAAGTCAGCCAGGTGAATATTTTTTATCATGGAGAAACATTTTATGCGTTGAAAATCTTCATGGTAGACTTTTTAGTGAATGTAAACTATTCTATAGAGGCGATGAATAAAATGATACATTTATAGTGTTATAAAAGATATTAATTTGTAACTTGATAAATTAAATAAATTAACGAGAAAATGAGATTTAACTGAAATTATTCAGTATTATAATTTGAAAAGATATGATTGGGACATCTACAATTAATTTGATATAAAACAAAACTAACAGACGCATTACTCCGTCACTTCTCCTTCAAATTAATATAAACAGAGAACTAACAGGAGCATTACTCCGTCATTACTCCTTCAAATTAATATAAAACAGAACTAACAGGAGCATTACTTCATCACTACTCCTTCAAATTAATATAAAACAGAACTAACAGGAGCATTACTCCATCACTACTCCTTCAAATTAATATAAAACAGAACTAATAGGAGCATTACTCCATCACTACTCCTTCAAATTAATATAAAACAGAACTAACAGGAGCATTACCATCACTACTCCTTCAAATTAATATAAAACAGAACTAACAGGAGCATTACTCCATCACTACTCCTTCAAATTAATATAAAACAGAACTAACAGGAGCATTACTCCATCACTACTCCTTCAAATTAATATAAAACAGAACTAACAGGAGCATTACTCCGTCACTACTCCTTCAAATTAATATAAAACAGAACTAACAGAGCATTACTCCGTCACTACTCCTTCAAATTAATAATATAAAACAGAACTAACAGGAGCATTACTCCGTCACTACTCCTTCAAATTAATATAAAACAGAACTAACAGGAGCATTACTTCATCACTACTCCTTCAAATTAATATAAAACAGAACTAACAGGAGCATTACTTCATCACTACTCCTTCAAATTAATATAAAACAAAACTAACAGGAGCATTACTCCATCACTACTCCTTCAAATTAATATAAAACAGAACTAACAGGAGCATTACTTCATCACTACTCCTTCAAATTAATATAAAACAGAACTAACAGGAGCATTACTTCATCACTACTCCTTCAAATTAATATAAAACAAAACTAACAGGAGCATTACTCCATCACTACTCCTTCAAATTAATATAAAACAGAACTAACAGGAGCATTACTCCATCACTACTCCTTCAAATTAATATAAAACAGAACTAACAGGAGCATTACTCCATCACTACTCCTTCAAATTAATATAAAACAGAACTAACAGGAGCATTACTCCGTCATTACTCCTTCAAATTAATATAAAACAGAACTAACAGGAGCATTACTCCATCACTACTCCTTCAAATTAATATAAAACAAAACTAACAGGAGCATTACTCCATCACTACTCCTTCAAATTAATATAAAACAGAACTAACAGGAGCATTACTCCATCACTACTCCTTCAAATTAATATAAAACAGAACTAACAGGAGCATTACTCCATCACTACTCCTTCAAATTAATATAAAACAGAACTAACAGGAGCATTACTCCGTCATTACTCCATCACTACTCCTTCAAATTAATATAAACAGGCTCTGATAACTCATTCATAATGAGAGCATCAACAACAAGCCTCTTGTGAATAATTAACTATTTTTGCCTCACTCAGTTCTCTTCAAAGTTCGAAAACACTTTAAATTAATAATGTGTCTTCACTGAGAAACTGTGAGACACTTTGAACAGGGAGTCTTTTGAGAAACACTCTAATGAGTACAGTTAATGAAACGCTAGGTAGCGGTAAACGCTACCTAGCGGTGTGTATAGCGCTATCTAGTGGTGTGTTCAGTGCCATCTAGTGGTGTGCATAGCGCTATCTAGCGGTGTGTGTAGCGCTATCTAGCGGTGTGTTCAGTGCAATCCAGCGGTGTGTTCAGTGCCATCTAGCGGTGTGTGTAGCGCTATCTAGCGGTGTGTGTAACGCTATCTAGCGGTGTGTGTGACGCTATCTAGCGGTGTGTGTGACGCCATCTAGCGGTGTGTGTAGTGCTATCTAGCGGTGTGTGTAACGCCATCTAGCGGTGTGTGTAGTGCTATCTAGCGATGTGTGTAGCGCTATCTAGCGGTGTGTGTAGCGCTATCTAGCGGTGTGTGTAGTGCTATCTAGCGGTGTGTGTAACGCTATCTAGCGGTGTGTGTAGTGCTATCTAGCGGTGTGTGTAAAGCTATCTAGCGGTGTGTGTAGCGCTATCTAGCGGTGTGTGTAGTGCTATCTAGCGATGTGTGTAACGCTATCTAGCGGTGTGTGTAGCACTATCTAGCGGTGTGTGTAGTGCTATCTAGCGGTGTGTGTAAAGCTATCTAGCGGTGTGTGTAGCGCTATCTAGCGGTGTGTGTAGTGCTATCTAGCGATGTGTGTAACGCTATCTAGCGGTGTGTGTAGCACTATCTAGCGGTGTGTGTAGTGCTATCCAGCGGTGTGTGTAACGCTATCTAGCGGTGTGTGTAGCACTATCTAGCGGTGTGTGTAGTGCTATCCAGCGGTGTGTGTAACGCTATCTAGCGGTGTGTGTAGCGCTATCTAACGGTGTGTGTAAAGCTATCAAGCGGTGTGTGTAGCGCTATCTAACGGTGTGTGTAGCGCTATCTAGCGGTGTGTGTAGCGCTATCTAGCGGTGTGTGTAGCGCTATGTAGCGGTGTGTGTAACGCTATCTAGCGGTGTGTGTAGCGCTATCTAGCGGTGTGTGTAGTGCTATCTAGCGATGTGTGTAACGCTATCTAGCGGTGTGTGTAGCACTATCTAGCGGTGTGTGTAGTGCTATCCAGCGGTGTGTGTAACGCTATCTAGCGGTGTGTGTAGCGCTATCTAGCGGTGTGTGTAGCGCTATGTAGCGGTGTGTGTAACGCTATCTAGCGGTGTGTGTGACGCCATCTAGCGGTGAGTGTAGCGCTATCTAGCGGTGTGTGTAGTGCAATCTAGCGTTTCTTATTTTATTTCCATGTAATTGTTGTGACAGTTAGTTATTTCCTCACGTCTATCAAATCGTTATGAATTGTTGTCAAACAATATTAAGTATCAAACCCTGTTAATTTTTAGTATTATCAACATCGAGGGTACACTTTACATTATACATCATAATTAGGGTTGTACAATATGCTTTTAAAATCATAGATCTTAAGAATATCACAGACGAAATGAAATGGTATCGAATACTATATACCGCTAGTGTAGAGCCATTTAATACTCTTTAATTCTCTTCATCTATAATATTTTCAGGATCTATGGTTTTGAAGCATATTGTCACAACCCTAATCATGACTTATAACACAGTATCACTTGACATCGAAAGATATTTTTCTCATTGTTGTTTTAATGCATAACAATCTATTTATATTTTAATTGTACAATTCCATTTTCATATTTCAAACACATAATACCTATGGTAAATAATGTGCATATGTAAAGATTAAGAACACACTATCACCGTAGATCGAGAGATGGTTTTCTCGTTGTTGTTTTAATCAGAGGAGATGACGAGTCATAAAATTTGAGTTTCCGCTTATTAGGACAAGTAAGTTTGCCGCAGTGGCGCCATCTGGTGAGACAACTCAACAACTTTTCTCTCCTGCATATTGCACCAATCTACGTACAGGGGAATTGTCAATTATTGAACCGTTACCACTTGTCGATCATATAAGAAAAAGATTAAATAATTTAACTTTTTTCTGTTAGGGTTAGTTCTTAATTATCGGTCAGTTCCACATTTCCGGATACGTAAGAAAAAAAGATATAATAATAATTGTTTATTTTTATTTTTAATTGGTATCCATGATACCTGCAGATAACATGGATAAAAATAAAAAAAAATCTTTATTTCTTATTTTTATTGGTATCCATGATACCTACAAATAAATAATAATAAATAAATAATTATTATTACATCGTTTTTTCTAATGTGTCCGAAAATGTGGAACTGACCGATAATTAAGAACTTACCCTATATGATCGAAAATATGAAATCGTTCTTCATCTAATATATACAATTATTTTAAATTGATAATATAATCATTTAACATTAATTCCATTATCTCTTTTGCATAAAATATATAAAATATAAATATAAATGAATGTTATCTAAGAATTTCAAACTCGTAATAATTATAAACTGATATTTTAAACGAGTTCTCCTTTCACTTGAATAAGATAAACAAATTAATGGAAGAGTCGTCATTACTTTAATTCTGAAGATATTTTGTGTTGATTTGAAATGAGGCACTCAAATGGATTCGTATCTCGAGTTACAATCGAGAAATTTGATTTCATTAAGTTTCTAATTTCAGAAAACAAGTCCTTCATTATTCTGCAGAAGCGAAAAAAACGATATAGTATTTACTTAATGATTTCATATTAAATGGAATTACTAAACTGAAATGAATAAAATCATTTTTAAATAACTTTTGATTATAGAGATTTATTCATATTTTTTCACTTTAAATTATTTTTTTTAGATTTTATACCAAAGTATGGTTTTGTATGAATTTTGACGTTCGTGTTTTTGTAAGCAAATTATATTGAACAAACATATTCCAGATATATTTATATTGTTCAATATTTCTATTCCTACCTATAAAGGTATTATCATGCATCATAGAGCATAGTATAGTTTCCCCGTATAATTTCCTCTTATAAATCACTCGTATAGTTTCCCCGTATAGTTTCCCTGTATAGTTTCCCCTTATAAATCACTCGTACAGTTTCCTCGTATAGTTTCCCTGTATAGTTTCCCCGTATAGTTTCCCCTTATAAATCACTCGTATAGTTTCCCCGTATAGTTTCCCTGTATAGTTTCCCCGTATTGTTTCCCCTTATAAATCACTCGTATATTTTCCCCGCATAGTTTCCCCGTATAGATTCCCCGTATAGTTCACTCGTATAGTTTACCTGTATGGTTTCCCCGTATAGTTTACCCGTATAGATTCCCCGTATAGTTACACGTATAGTATCCTTATAGTTTCCCTGTATAGTTTCCTTGTACAATTTCCCCGTATAGTTTCCCCATATTGTTTCCCCGTATAGTTTCCCCGTATAAATTCCCCGTATAGTCTTCCCTTATAGTTTCCCCGTATAATTTCCCTGTATAGTTTCCCCTTTTAGTTTCCCCGTATATTTTCCTGTGAAGTTTCCCCGTATAATTTTCCTTTATAGTTTCCCGTATAATTTCCCATTTTAGTTTCCCCGTATAGTTTATCCATATAGTTTTCTCAACCAATGTGGTTGTCTGGTTGCTAGAGTGATTGGTTAACATACCAGTACTTACTGTCTAGTTATAAATGGTAATTTATAATAATAATACCTATGGGGTTTATATTGATTATAGGAAATATAATCAATTCAGTTGATAGATAGTGCAACGCTCACTGTATTTTCATAATATATTATAATATATGCATATTGTAGATTGATGATCAATGAATTCAAATTTATTCATAAATTTCCACTAATTTTTCTTCTTCATTAAAATTTCAAAAATAATATTTGCATTATTTCTCTCTCCAAAATGTTTAGGATGGGTTTTCATTTAAATTTCAACTAAAATTATCAATAATCTTCAACAATTAAAGAAAAAAGGAGTGAATATTGACACTCTATTCCACGGGTATCCCATACATCAATCACACTTTCCCTAAGTGTTCCCTAGGCCTATAGGCTAATAAGTATCAGGCCTATAGACTAATAAGTATCTTTTGAGGCCTACCAATTGGTGCCTGAACATCTGTTAATATTCTACAGACAATGGGACAGACACGCTAAAAGTAACTCAAGTACAGTCAGGTACATTGACTGTGGTACCTTTTGTAGGTGACTGTACAGAGACTAATGTTAGAGTAGTTATTAGGTGTCCATGGCCCCACCATAATATTCTCTCTTTATCTTCTATGGCTCCACCATAATATTCTCTCTCAAACTTCTATGGCCCACCAAACCATTGTTCACTATAAAACTTTCTCTCTATCTTCTATGGCCCACCATATTTTTCTCCTTATCTTCTATGGCCCATGATAACTTTCTCTCTATCTTCTATGGCCCACCATAATTTTCCCTCTATCTTCTATGGCCCCACCATAACTTTCTCTCTCAATCTTCTATGGCTCCACCATAACTTTCTCTCTTTTTCTTCTATGGCTCACCATAACTTTCCCTTTATCTTCTATGGCCCCACCATAACATTCTCTGTCAATCTTCTATGGCCCACCAAACCATAGCTCACCAAAACTTTCTATCTTTATCTTCTATGGCCCACCATAACTTTCTCTTCGAATAGTCCATATCTTTCAAAGCAAACCATCTAATTGGCTTCAGAGTATATCTTCTCTATAAGACTTCTTATAAATAGCAAATAGTAGCGGTAAGATATGGAAAACTTTCGGCAAATTATTTGTCATCTTTAGAGATTCAGAAATTATAATGAGTTTGATGTTTAAAATAAATTAGAATGTATTAATATATGTTCTATATGTAACTTTATTTCATTAAAACTTAAATAGTAATTTGAGTAAAACATGCTAATAAAAGAAGTATCAATAAATAAGTATTATGTTTAGTAGTGATTGACGTTTCTTTTAACCTACAGATTAATATTATGAATTATCTACAAAATAAGTGTGACCAGAAAGATTATGTTTCTTCAGTCTAAATATTTTTTAAATATTGTGTGAAAATTGCAATTTTTTTGAGATAATGTCTTTACCGTATACGTTTCTACCGATACAGTGCTGCAAGAATAATGTTTCTACTAATAATGTTTTTAGGGTTAGAACTTCTCTGATTGGTTTACAAGAAGGAGGAGCAAACAGGGGGCGGAGCACTAGACCGTTAGTTCTCCACCAACCTAGCTGCTGGCTCCTCCTCCTTGCATATGGTAAAGAATTGAATTATATACTTTTTTAAATAATAAGAGCTTAGAAACTCTCAACACAGATATGGCTGTAACATATTTTGTTGTATCTGCTAGTTTGTAGCACTGCTCTCTTCATGATTGCTTAATGACGTGCTAGGTGGGTTAGGAAGGTGACACGCCCCCTGATACCCTTATTGGTCAATCCTCATAGCCAATCAATGAGTTAGTAACCTTAAAAATATTAAACAATGAAACTTATCGTCAAAGAACAATATTTTAAAACTATATTCTTAGTGCTAGAAACCTTATAATTTCTAACCTTATTGGTGCCACCTCACAAAAGGGAAAAAATATTACGAATCATATTGTGGAAGAATTTTATACATTAAATCATAGCTATATTTTGTTTATATATTTTTTTCTATTTAAAGAATAGTTACAACAGTTCAAAATTTTAAAGATCAAAAATATATCCCACATTACTCACCATTTGCCACATTACTCATCACTTGCCAGTTTACTCACCATTTGCCACATTACTCACCATATGCCACATTACTCACCATATGCCACATTACTCACCATATGCCACATTACTAACCATTTGCCACATTACTCACCATAATATGCCATATTACTCACCATATGCCACATTTCTCACCATTTGCCACATTACTCACCATTTGCCACATTACTCACCATATGCCACATTACTCACCATATGCCACATTACTCACCATTTGCCACATTACTCACCACATGCCATATTACTCACCATATACCACATTACTCACCATTTACCACATTACTAACCATTTGCCACATTACTCACCATATACCACATTACTCACCATATGCCACATTACTCACCATATGCCACAATAATCACCATATGCCACAAAATTCACCATTTGTCACATTACTCACCATATGCCACATTACTCACTATATGCCACATAACTCACCATATGCCACATAACTCACCATATACCACAATACTCACCATATGCCACAAAACTCACCATTTGTCACATTACTCACCTTATGCCACAAAACTCACCATTTGCCACATTACTCACCATATGCCATATAACTCACAATATGCCACATAACTCACCATATGCCACATAACTCACCATATGCCACATAACTCACCATATGCCACATAACTCACCATATCTCCAAAACTTCCAATCAGATCTTTAAAAACCTCGAAGACATCATTATCTGTTCAATGGAACCGTTCCCCCAATCAATCATAGAGGTTCCGTCAGTGAATTTGAGGGGATGGAACGTATGGGGTTATTTAATTGCTTAAAATATTGTGATAGGTACTACCAGAGAAAAGAGTCACTGTGATGATGTACTATCAGAGAAAAGAGTCACAGTGATGATGTACTAACAGAGAAAAGAGTCACTGTGATGATGTACTATCAGAGAAAAGAGTCACTGTGATGATGTACTACCAGAGAAAAGAGTCACTGTGATGATGTACTATCAGAGAAAAGAGTCACTGTGATGATGTACTATCAGAGAAAAGAGTCACTGTGATGATGTACTATCAGAGAAAAGAGTCACTGTGAAGATGTACTATCAGAGAAAAGAGTCACTGTGATGATGTACTATCAGAGAAAAGAGTCACTGTGATGATGTACTATCAGAGAAAAGAGTCACTGTGATGATGTACTACCAGAGAAAAGAGTCACTGTGATGATGTACTATCAGAGAAAAGAGTCACTGTGATGATGTACTATCAGAGAAAAGAGTCACTGTGATGATGTACTATCAGAGAAAAGAGTCACTGTGATGATGTACTATCAGAGAAAAGAGTCACTGTGATGATGTACTATCAGAGAAAAGAGTGACTGTGATGATGTACTATCAGAGAAAAGAGTCACTGTGATGATGTACTACCAGAGAAAAGAGTCACTGTGATGATGTACTATCGGAGAAAAGAGTCACTGTGATGGTGTACTATCAGAGAAAAGAGTCACTGTGATTATGTACTATCAGAGAAAAGAGTCACTGTGATGATGTACTGTCAGAGAAAAGAGTCACTGTGATGATGTACTACCAGAGAAAAGAGTCACTGTGATGATGTACTACCAGAGAAAAGAGTCACTGTGATGATGTACTACCAGAGAAAAGAGTCACTGTGATGATGTACTATAAGAGAAAAGAGTCACTGTGATGATGTACTACCAGAGATAAGAGTCACTGTGATGATGTACTACCAGAGAAAAGAGTCACTGTGATGATGTACTATAAGAGAAAAGAGTCACTGTGATGATGTACTACCAGAGAAAAGAGTCACTGTGATGATGTACTATCAGAAAAAAGAGTCACTGTGATGATGTACTATCAGAGAAAAGAGTCACTGTGATGATGTACTATCAGAGAAAAGGGTCACTGTGATGATGTACTGTCAGAGAAAAGAGTCACTGTGCTGATGTACTGTCAGAGAAAAGAGTCACTCTGATGATGTACAATCAGTGAAAAGAGTCACTGTGATGATGTACTATCAGAGAAAAGAGTCACTGTGATGATGTACTATCAGAGAAATAAGTCACTGTGATGATGTACTAACAGAGAAAAGAGTCACTGTGATGATGTACTATCAGAGAAAAGAGTCACTGTGATGATGTACTATCAGAGAAAAGTGTCACTGTGATGATGTACTGTCAGAGAAAAGAGTCACTGTGATGATGTACTATCAAAGAAAAGAGTCACTGTGATGATATACTATAAGAGAAAAGAGTCACTGTGATGATGTACTATCAGAGGAAAGAGTCTCTGTGATGATGTACTACCAGAGATAAGAGTCACTGTGATGATGTACTACCAGAGAAAAGAGTCACTGTGATGATGTACTATAAGAGAAAAGAGTCACTGTGATGATGTACTACCAGAGAAAAGAGTCACTGTGATGATGTACTATCAGAAAAAAGAGTCACTGTGATGATGTACTATCAGAGAAAAGAGTCACTGTGATGATGTACTATCAGAGAAAAGGGTCACTGTGATGATGTACTGTCAGAGAAAAGAGTCACTGTGCTGATGTACTGTCAGAGAAAAGAGTCACTCTGATGATGTACAATCAGTGAAAAGAGTCACTGTGATGAATGTACTATCAGAGAAAAGAGTCACTGTGATGATGTACTATCAGAGAAATAAGTCACTGTGATGATGTACTAACAGAGAAAAGAGTCACTGTGATGATGTACTATCAGAGAAAAGAGTCACTGTGATGATGTACTATCAGAGAAAAATGTCACTGTGATGATGTACTGTCAGAGAAAAGAGTCACTGTGATGATGTACTATCAAAGAAAAGAGTCACTGTGATGATATACTATAAGAGAAAAGAGTCACTGTGATGATGTACTATCAGAGGAAAGAGTCACTGTGATGATGTACTATCAGAGAAAAGAGTCACTGTGATGATGTACTATAAGAGAAAAGAGTCACTGTGATGATGTACTATCAGAGAAAAGAGTCACTGTGATGATGTACTATCAGAGAAAAGAGTCACTGTGGTGATGTACTACCAGAGAAAAGAGTCACTGTGATGATGTACTACCTGAGAAAAGAGTCACTGTGATGATGTACTATCGGAGAAAAGAGTCACTGTGATGATGTACTATCGGAGAAAAGAGTCACTGTGATGATGTACTATCAGAGAAAAGAGTCACTGTGATGATGTACTATCAGAGAAAAGAGTCACTGTGATGATGTACTATCAGAGAAAAGAGTCACTGTGATGATGTACTGTCAGAGAAAAGAGTCACTGTGATGATGTACTACCAGAGAAAAGAGTCACTGTGATGATGTACTATCAGAGAAAAGAGTCACTGTGATGATGTACTATCAGAGAAAAGAGTCACTGTGATGATGTACTATCAGAGAAAAGTGTCACTGCGATGATGTACTACCAGAGAAAAGAGTCACTGTGATGATGTACTATCAGAGAAAAGAGTCACTGTGATGATGTACTATCAGAGAAAAGAGTCACTGTGATGATGTACTACCTAGAGAAAAGAGTCACTGTGATGATGTACTACCAGAGAAAAGAGTCACTGTGATGATGTACTATAAGAGAAAAGAGTCACTGTGATGATGTACTACCAGAGAAAATAGTCACTGTGATGATGTACTATCAGAGAAAAGAGTCACTGTGATGATGTACTATCAGAGAAAAGAGTCACTGTGATGATGTACTATCAGAGAAAAGAGTCACTGTGATGATGTACTATCAGAGGAAAGAGTCACTGTGATGATGTACTATCAGAGAAAAGAGTCACTGTGATGATGTACTATAAGAGAAAAGAGTCACTGTGATGATGTACTATCAGAGAAAAGAGTCACTGTGATGATGTACTATCAGAGAAAAGAGTCACTGTGGTGATGTAGTACCAGAGAAAAGAGTCACTGTGATGATGTACTATCGGAGAAAAGAGTCACTGTGATGATGTACTATCGGAGAAAAGAGTCACTGTGATGATGTACTATCAGAGAAAAGAGTCACTGTGGTGATGTAGTACCAGAGAAAAGAGTCACTGTGATGATGTACTATCGGAGAAAAGAGTCACTGTGATGATGTACTATCGGAGAAAAGAGTCACTGTGATGATGTACTATCAGAGAAAAGAGTCACTGTGATGATGTACTACCAGAGAAAAGAGTCACTGTGATGATGTACTATCAGAGAAAAGAGTCACTGTGATGATGTACTATCAGAGAAAAGAGTCACTGTGATGATGTACTATCAGAGAAAAGAGTCACTGTGATGATGTACTGTCAGAGAAAAGAGTCACTGTGATGATGTACTATCAGAGAAAAGAGTCACTGTGATGATGTACTATCAGAGAAAAGAGTCACTGTGATGATGTACTATCAGAGAAAAGAGTCACTGTGATGATGTACTATCAGAGAAAAGAGTCACTGTGATGATGTACTGTCAGAGAAAAGAGTCACTGTGATGATGTACTATCAGAGAAAAGAGTCACTGTGATGATGTACTATCAGAGAAAAGAGTCACTGTGATGATGTACTATCAGAGAAAAGAGTCACTGTGATGATGTACTATCAGAGAAAAGAGTCACTGAGATGATGTACTATCAGAGAAAAGAGTCACTGTGATGATGTACTATCAGAGAAAAGAGTCACTGTGATGATGTACTGTCAGAGAAAAGAGTCACTGTGATGATGTACTATCAGAGAAAAGAGTCACTGTGATGATGTACTATCAGAGAAAAAGAGTCACTGTGATCATGTACCATCAGAGAAAAGAGTCACATTGCTGATGTACTATCAGAGAAAAGGTCAGCAAATAGTACAGATGTTTCTGTACCGAATAGTCATCAAGCTAATACATCAAATAGTACAGATGTTTCTGTACCGATAGTCATCAAGCTAATACATCAAATAGTACAGATGTTTCT
>CANNZV010000923.1:264353-464980 GCA_947561585.1 Caprella mutica | reverse complement strand
CCGATAGTCATCAAGCTAATACATCAAATAGTACAGAGGTTTCTGTACCGATAGTCATCAAGCTAATACATCAAATAGTACAGATGTTTCTGTACCGATAGTCATCAAGTTAATACAGCGAATAGTACAGATGTTTCTGTACCGATAGTCATCAAGTTAATACAGCAAATAGTACAGATGTTTCTGTACCGATAGTCATCAAGTTAATACAGCGAATAGTACAGATGTTTCTGTACCGATAGTCATCAAGTTAATACAGCAAATAGTACAGATGTTTCTGTACCGATAGTCATCAAGTTAATACAGCGAATAGTACAGATGTTTCTGTACCGATAGTCATCAAGTTAATACAGCGAATAGTACAGATGTTTCTGTACCGATAGTCATCAAGCTAATACATCAAATACTACAGATGTTTCTGTACCGATAGTCATCAAGTTAATACATCAAATAGTACAGATGTTTCTGTACCGATATTCATCAAGTTAATACAGCGAATAGTACAGATGTTTCTGTACCGATAGTCATCAAGCTAATACATCAAATAGTACAGATGTTTCTGTACCGATAGTCATCAAGCTAATACATCAAATAGTACAGATGTTTCTGTACCGATAGTCATCAAGTTAATACAGCGAATAGTACAGATGTTTCTGTACCGATAGTCATCAAGTTAATACAGCAAATAGTACAGATGTTTCTGTACCGATAGTCATCAAGCTAATACATCAAATAGTACAGATGTTTCTGTACCGATAGTCATCAAGTTAATACAGCAAATAGTACAGATGTTTCTGTACCGATAGTCATCAAGCTAATACATCAAATAGTACAGATGTTTCTGTACCGATAGTCATCAAGTTAATACAGCAAATAGTACAGATGTTTCTGTACCGATATTCATCAAGTTAATACAGCAAATAGTACAGATGTTTCTGTACCGATAGTCATTAAGTTAATACAGCAAATAGTACAGATGTTTCTGTACCGATAGTCATCAAGCTAATACATCAAATAGTACAGATGTTTCTGTACCGATAGTCATCAAGTTAATACAGCAAATAGTACAGATGTTTCTGTACCGATAGTCATCAAGTTAATACATCAAATAGTACAGATGTTTCTGTACCGATAGTCATCAAGCTAATACATCAAATAGTACAGATGTTTCTGTACCGATAGTCATCAAGCTAATACATCAAATAGTACAGATGTTTTTGTACCGATAGTCATCAAGTTAATACAGCAAATAGTACAGATGTTTCTGTACCGATAGTCATCAAGTTAATACAGCGAATAGTATAGATGTTTCTGTACCGATAGTCATCAAGTTAATACAGCGAATAGTACAGATGTTTCTGTACCGATAGTCATCAAGTTAATACAGCAAATAGTACAGATGTTTCTGTACCGATAGTCATCAAGCTAATACATCAAATAGTACAGATGTTTCTGTACCGATAGTCATCAAGCTAATACATCAAATAGTACAGATGTTTCTGTACCAATAGTCATCAAGTTAATACAGCGAATAGTACAGATGTTTCTGTACCGATAGTCATCAAGTTAATACAGCAAATAGTACAGATGTTTCTGTACCGATAGTCATCAAGTTAATACAGCGAATAGTACAGATGTTTCTGTACCGATAGTCATCAAGTTAATACAGCGAATAGTACAGATGTTTCTGTACCGATAGTCATCAAGCTAATACATCAAATACTACAGATGTTTCTGTACCGATAGTCATCAAGTTAATACATCAAATAGTACAGATGTTTCTGTACCGATAGTCATCAAGTTAATACAGCAAATAGTACAGATGTTTCTGTACCGATAGTCATCAAGTTAATACAGCAAATAGTACAGATGTTTCTGTACCGATATTCATCAAGTTAATACAGCAAATAGTACAGATGTTTCTGTACCGATATTCATCAAGTTAATACAGCAAATAGTACAGATGTTTCTGTACCGATAGTCATTAAGTTAATACAGCAAATAGTACAGATGTTTCTGTACCGATAGTCATCAAGCTAATACATCAAATAGTACAGATGTTTCTGTACCGATAGTCATCAAGTTAATACAGCAAATAGTACAGATGTTTCTGTACCGATAGTCATCAAGTTAATACATCAAATAGTACAGATGTTTCTGTACCGATAGTTCTCAAGTTAATACAGCAAATAGTACATATGTTTCTGTACCGATAGTCATCAAGTTAATACAGCAAATAGTACAGATGTTTCTGTACCGATAGTCATCAAGTTAATACAGCGAATAGTACAGATGTTTCTGTACCGATAGTCATCAAGTTAATACAGCGAATAGTACAGATGTTTCTGTACCGATAGTCATCAAGCTAATACATCAAATAGTACAGATGTTTCTGTACCGATAGTCATCAAGTTAATACAGCGAATAGTACAGATGTTTCTGTACCGATAGTCATCAAGTTAATACAGCAAATAGTACAGAGGTTTCTGTACCGATAGTCATCAAGTTAATACAGCGAATAGTACAGATGTTTCTGTACCGATAGTCATCAAGTTAATACAGCGAATAGTACAGATGTTTCTGTACCGATAGTCATCAAGCTAATACATCAAATACTACAGATGTTTCTGTACCGATAGTCATCAAGTTAATACATCAAATAGTACAGATGTTTCTGTACCGATATTCATCAAGTTAATACAGCGAATAGTACAGATGTTTCTGTACCGATAGTCATCAAGCTAATACATCAAATAGTACAGAGGTTTCTGTACCGATAGTCATCAAGCTAATACATCAAATAGTACAGATGTTTCTGTACCGATAGTCATCAAGTTAATACAGCGAATAGTACAGATGTTTCTGTACCGATAGTCATCAAGTTAATACAGCAAATAGTACAGATGTTTCTGTACCGATAGTCATCAAGCTAATACATCAAATAGTACAGATGTTTCTGTACCGATAGTCATCAAGTTAATACAGCAAATAGTACAGATGTTTCTGTACCGATAGTCATCAAGCTAATACATCAAATAGTACAGATGTTTCTGTACCGATAGTCATCAAGTTAATACAGCAAATAGTACAGATGTTTCTGTACCGATATTCATCAAGTTAATACAGCAAATAGTACAGATGTTTCTGTACCGATATTCATCAAGTTAATACAGCAAATAGTACAGATGTTTCTGTACCGATAGTCATTAAGTTAATACAGCAAATAGTACAGATGTTTCTGTACCGATAGTCATCAAGTTAATACAGCAAATAGTACAGATGTTTCTGAACCGATAGTCATCAAGTTAATACAGCAAATAGTACAGATGTTTCTGTACCGATAGTCATCAAGTTAATACATCAAATAGTACAGATGTTTCTGTACCGATAGTTCTTAAGTTAATACAGCAAATAGTACATATGTTTCTGTACCGATAGTCATCAAGTTAATACAGCAAATAGTACAGATGTTTCTGTACCGATAGTCATCAAGTTAATACAGCGAATAGTACAGATGTTTCTGTACCGATAGTCATCAAGTTAATACAGCGAATAGTACAGATGTTTCTGTACCGATAGTCATCAAGCTAATACATCAAATAGTACAGATGTTTCTGTACCGATAGTTATCAAGTTAATACATCAAATAGTACAGATGTTTCTGTACCGATAGTCATCAAGTTAATACAGCGAATAGTACGGATGTTTCTGTACCGATAGTCATCAAGTTAATACAGCAAATAATACAGATGTTTCTGCACCGATAGTCATCAAGCTAATACATCAAATAGTACAGATGTTTCTGTACCGATAGTCATCAAGTTAATACATCAAATAGTACAGATGTTTCTGTACCGATAGTCATCAAGTTAATACAGCGAATAGTACAGATGTTACTGTACCGATAGTCATCAAGTTAATACAGCAAATAGTACAGATGCTTCTGTACTGATAGTCATCAAGTTAATACAGCGAATAGTACAGATCTTTCTGTACCGATAGTCATCAAGTTAATACAGCAAATAGTACAGATGTTTCTTTACCGATGGTCATCAAGTTAATACATCAAATAGTACAGATGTTTCTGTACCGATAGTCATCAAGTTAATACATCAAAGAGTACAGATGTTTCTGTACCGATAGTCATCAAGTTAATACATCAAATAGTACAGATGTTTCTGTACCGATAGTCATCAAGTTAATACAGCAAATAGTAAAGATGTTTCTGTACCGATAGTCATCAAGTTAATACAGCAAATAGTACAGATGTTTCTGTACCGATAGTCATCAAGTTAATACAGTAAATAGTACAGATGTTTCTGTACCGATAGTCATCAAGTTAATACATCAAATAGTACAGATGTTTCTGTACCGATAGTCATCAAGTTAATACAGCGAATAGTATAGATGTTTCTGTACCGATAGTCATCAAGTTAATACAGCGAATAGTACAGATGTTTCTGTACCGATAGTCATCAAGTTAATACAGCAAATAGTACAGATGTTTCTGTACCGATAGTCATCAAGTTAATACAGCAAATAGTACAGATGTTTCTGTACCGATATTCATCAAGTTAATACAGCAAATAGTACAGATGTTTCTGTACCGATAGTCATCAAGTTAATACATCAAATAGTACAGATGTTTCTGTACCGATAGTCATCAAGCTAATACATCAAATAGTACAGATGTTTCTGTACCGATAGTCATCAAGTTAATACAGCGAATAGTACAGATGTTTCTGTACCGATAGTCATCAAGTTAATACAGCAAATAGTACAGATGTTTCTGTACCGATAGTCATCAAGTTAATACAGCGAATAGTACAGATGTTTCTGTACCGATAGTCATCAAGTTAATACAGCGAATAGTACAGATGTTTCTGTACCGATAGTCATCAAGCTAATACATCAAATACTACAGATGTTTCTGTACCGATAGTCATCAAGTTAATACATCAAATAGTACAGATGTTTCTGTACCGATATTCATAAAGTTAATACAGCGAATAGTACAGATGTTTCTGTACCGATAGTCATCAAGCTAATACATCAAATAGTACAGATGTTTCTGTACCGATAGTCATCAAGCTAATACATCAAATAGTACAGATGTTTCTGTACCGATAGTCATCAAGTTAATACAGCGAATAGTACAGATGTTTCTGTACCGATAGTCATCAAGTTAATACAGCAAATAGTACAGATGTTTCTGTACCGATAGTCATCAAGCTAATACATCAAATAGTACAGATGTTTCTGTACCGATAGTCATCAAGTTAATACAGCAAATAGTACAGATGTTTCTGTACCGATAGTCATCAAGCTAATACATCAAATAGTACAGATGTTTCTGTACCGATAGTCATCAAGTTAATACAGCAAATAGTACAGATGTTTCTGTACCGATATTCATCAAGTTAATACAGCAAATAGTACAGATGTTTCTGTACCGATATTCATCAAGTTAATACAGCAAATAGTACAGATGTTTCTGTACCGATAGTCATTAAGTTAATACAGCAAATAGTACAGATGTTTCTGTACCGATAGTCATCAAGCTAATACATCAAATAGTACAGATGTTTCTGTACCGATAGTCATCAAGTTAATACAGCAAATAGTACAGATGTTTCTGTACCGATAGTCATCAAGTTAATACATCAAATAGTACAGATGTTTCTGTACCGATAGTCATCAAGCTAATACATCAAATAGTACAGATGTTTCTGTACCGATAGTCATCAAGCTAATACATCAAATAGTACAGATGTTTTTGTACCGATAGTCATCAAGTTAATACAGCAAATAGTACAGATGTTTCTGTACCGATAGTCATCAAGTTAATAAAGCGAATAGTATAGATGTTTCTGTACCGATAGTCATCAAGTTAATACAGCGAATAGTACAGATGTTTCTGTACCGATAGTCATCAAGTTAATACAGCAAATAGTACAGATGTTTCTGTACCGATAGTCATCAAGCTAATACATCAAATAGTACAGATGTTTCTGTACCGATAGTCATCAAGCTAATACATCAAATAGTACAGATGTTTCTGTACCGATAGTCATCAAGTTAATACAGCGAATAGTACAGATGTTACTGTACCGATAGTCATCAAGTTAATACAGCAAATAGTACAGATGCTTCTGTACTGATAGTCATCAAGTTAATACAGCGAATAGTACAGATCTTTCTGTACCGATAGTCATCAAGTTAATACAGCAAATAGTACAGATGTTTCTTTACCGATGGTCATCAAGTTAATACATCAAATAGTACAGATGTTTCTGTACCGATAGTCATCAAGTTAATACATCAAAGAGTACAGATGTTTCTGTACCGATAGTCATCAAGTTAATACATCAAATAGTACAGATGTTTCTGTACCGATAGTCATCAAGTTAATACAGCAAATAGTAAAGATGTTTCTGTACCGATAGTCATCAAGTTAATACAGCAAATAGTACAGATGTTTCTGTACCGATAGTCATCAAGTTAATACAGTAAATAGTACAGATGTTTCTGTACCGATAGTCATCAAGTTAATACATCAAATAGTACAGATGTTTCTGTACCGATAGTCATCAAGTTAATACAGCGAATAGTATAGATGTTTCTGTACCGATAGTCATCAAGTTAATACAGCGAATAGTACAGATGTTTCTGTACCGATAGTCATCAAGTTAATACAGCAAATAGTACAGATGTTTCTGTACCGATAGTCATCAAGTTAATACAGCAAATAGTACAGATGTTTCTGTACCGATATTCATCAAGTTAATACAGCAAATAGTACAGATGTTTCTGTACCGATAGTCATCAAGTTAATACATCAAATAGTACAGATGTTTCTGT
The DNA here is from genome assembly GCA_947561585.1 of Caprella mutica. Classification (NCBI taxonomy): domain Eukaryota; kingdom Metazoa; phylum Arthropoda; class Malacostraca; order Amphipoda; family Caprellidae; genus Caprella; species Caprella mutica. The sequence continues at coordinate 458,119 of CANNZV010000923.1, read as the reverse complement.
ACCGATAGTCATCAAGCTAATACATCAAATAGTACAGATGTTTCTGTACCGATAGTCATCAAGTTAATACAGCGAATAGTACAGATGTTTCTGTACCGATAGTCATCAAGTTAATACAGCAAATAGTACAGATGTTTCTGTACCGATAGTCATCAAGTTAATACAGCGAATAGTACAGATGTTTCTGTACCGATAGTCATCAAGTTAATACAGCGAATAGTACAGATGTTTCTGTACCGATAGTCATCAAGCTAATACATCAAATACTACAGATGTTTCTGTACCGATAGTCATCAAGTTAATACATCAAATAGTACAGATGTTTCTGTACCGATATTCATAAAGTTAATACAGCGAATAGTACAGATGTTTCTGTACCGATAGTCATCAAGCTAATACATCAAATAGTACAGATGTTTCTGTACCGATAGTCATCAAGCTAATACATCAAATAGTACAGATGTTTCTGTACCGATAGTCATCAAGTTAATACAGCGAATAGTACAGATGTTTCTGTACCGATAGTCATCAAGTTAATACAGCAAATAGTACAGATGTTTCTGTACCGATAGTCATCAAGCTAATACATCAAATAGTACAGATGTTTCTGTACCGATAGTCATCAAGTTAATACAGCAAATAGTACAGATGTTTCTGTACCGATAGTCATCAAGCTAATACATCAAATAGTACAGATGTTTCTGTACCGATAGTCATCAAGTTAATACAGCAAATAGTACAGATGTTTCTGTACCGATATTCATCAAGTTAATACAGCAAATAGTACAGATGTTTCTGTACCGATATTCATCAAGTTAATACAGCAAATAGTACAGATGTTTCTGTACCGATAGTCATTAAGTTAATACAGCAAATAGTACAGATGTTTCTGTACCGATAGTCATCAAGCTAATACATCAAATAGTACAGATGTTTCTGTACCGATAGTCATCAAGTTAATACAGCAAATAGTACAGATGTTTCTGTACCGATAGTCATCAAGTTAATACATCAAATAGTACAGATGTTTCTGTACCGATAGTCATCAAGCTAATACATCAAATAGTACAGATGTTTCTGTACCGATAGTCATCAAGCTAATACATCAAATAGTACAGATGTTTTTTTACCGATAGTCATCAAGTTAATACAGCAAATAGTACAGATGTTTCTGTACCGATAGTCATCAAGTTAATACAGCGAATAGTATAGATGTTTCTGTACCGATAGTCATCAAGTTAATACAGCGAATAGTACAGATGTTTCTGTACCGATAGTCATCAAGTTAATACAGCAAATAGTACAGATGTTTCTGTACCGATAGTCATCAAGCTAATACATCAAATAGTACAGATGTTTCTGTACCGATAGTCATCAAGCTAATACATCAAATAGTACAGATGTTTCTGTACCGATAGTCATCAAGTTAATACAGCGAATAGTACAGATGTTTCTGTACCGATAGTCATCAAGTTAATACAGCAAATAGTACAGATGTTTCTGTACCGATAGTCATCAAGTTAATACAGCGAATAGTACAGATGTTTCTGTACCGATAGTCATCAAGTTAATACAGCGAATAGTACAGATGTTTCTGTACCGATAGTCATCAAGCTAATACATCAAATACTACAGATGTTTCTGTACCGATAGTCATCAAGTTAATACATCAAATAGTACAGATGTTTCTGTACCGATAGTCATCAAGTTAATACAGCAAATAGTACAGATGTTTCTGTACCGATAGTCATCAAGTTAATACAGCAAATAGTACAGATGTTTCTGTACCGATATTCATCAAGTTAATACAGCAAATAGTACAGATGTTTCTGTACCGATATTCATAAAGTTAATACAGCAAATAGTACAGATGTTTCTGTACCGATAGTCATTAAGTTAATACAGCAAATAGTACAGATGTTTCTGTACCGATAGTCATCAAGCTAATACATCAAATAGTACAGATGTTTCTGTACCGATAGTCATCAAGTTAATACAGCAAATAGTACAGATGTTTCTGTACCGATAGTCATCAAGTTAATACATCAAATAGTACAGATGTTTCTGTACCGATAGTTCTCAAGTTAATACAGCAAATAGTACATATGTTTCTGTACCGATAGTCATCAAGTTAATACAGCAAATAGTACAGATGTTTCTGTACCGATAGTCATCAAGTTAATACAGCGAATAGTACAGATGTTTCTGTACCGATAGTCATCAAGTTAATACAGCGAATAGTACAGATGTTTCTGTACCGATAGTCATCAAGCTAATACATCAAATAGTACAAATGTTTCTGTACCGATAGTCATCAAGTTAATACAGCGAATAGTACAGATGTTTCTGTACCGATAGTCATCAAGTTAATACAGCAAATAGTACAGATGTTTCTGTACCGATAGTCATCAAGTTAATACAGCGAATAGTACAGATGTTTCTGTACCGATAGTCATCAAGTTAATACAGCGAATAGTACAGATGTTTCTGTACCGATAGTCATCAAGCTAATACATCAAATACTACAGATGTTTCTGTACCGATAGTCATCAAGTTAATACATCAAATAGTACAGATGTTTCTGTACCGATATTCATCAAGTTAATACAGCGAATAGTACAGATGTTTCTGTACCGATAGTCATCAAGCTAATACATCAAATAGTACAGAGGTTTCTGTACCGATAGTCATCAAGCTAATACATCAAATAGTACAGATGTTTCTGTACCGATAGTCATCAAGTTAATACAGCGAATAGTACAGATGTTTCTGTACCGATAGTCATCAAGTTAATACAGCAAATAGTACAGATGTTTCTGTACCGATAGTCATCAAGCTAATACATCAAATAGTACAGATGTTTCTGTACCGATAGTCATCAAGTTAATACAGCAAATAGTACAGATGTTTCTGTACCGATAGTCATCAAGCTAATACATCAAATAGTACAGATGTTTCTGTACCGATAGTCATCAAGTTAATACAGCAAATAGTACAGATGTTTCTGTACCGATATTCATCAAGTTAATACAGCAAATAGTACAGATGTTTCTGTACCGATATTCATCAAGTTAATACAGCAAATAGTACAGATGTTTCTGTACCGATAGTCATTAAGTTAATACAGCAAATAGTACAGATGTTTCTGTACCGATAGTCATCAAGTTAATACAGCAAATAGTACAGATGTTTCTGAACCGATAGTCATCAAGTTAATACAGCAAATAGTACAGATGTTTCTGTACCGATAGTCATCAAGTTAATACATCAAATAGTACAGATGTTTCTGTACCGATAGTTCTCAAGTTAATACAGCAAATAGTACATATGTTTCTGTACCGATAGTCATCAAGTTAATACAGCAAATAGTACAGATGTTTCTGTACCGATAGTCATCAAGTTAATACAGCGAATAGTACAGATGTTTCTGTACCGATAGTCATCAAGTTAATACAGCGAATAGTACAGATGTTTCTGTACCGATAGTCATCAAGCTAATACATCAAATAGTACAGATGTTTCTGTACCGATAGTTATCAAGTTAATACATCAAATAGTACAGATGTTTCTGTACCGATAGTCATCAAGTTAATACAGCGAATAGTACGGATGTTTCTGTACCGATAGTCATCAAGTTAATACAGTAAATAATACAGATGTTTCTGCACCGATAGTCATCAAGCTAATACATCAAATAGTACAGATGTTTCTGTACCGATAGTCATCAAGTTAATACATCAAATAGTACAGATGTTTCTGTACCGATAGTCATCAAGTTAATACAGCGAATAGTACAGATGTTACTGTACCGATAGTCATCAAGTTAATACAGCAAATTGTACAGATGCTTCTGTACTGATAGTCATCAAGTTAATACAGCGAATAGTACAGATCTTTCTGTACCGATAGTCATCAAGTTAATACAGCAAATAGTACAGATGTTTCTTTACCGATGGTCATCAAGTTAGTACATCAAATAGTACAGATGTTTCTGTACCGATAGTCATCAAGTTAATACATCAAAGAGTACAGATGTTTCTGTACCGATAGTCATCAAGTTAATACATCAAATAGTACAGATGTTTCTGTACCGATAGTCATCAAGTTAATACAGCAAATAGTACAGATGTTTCTGTACCGATAGTCATCAAGTTAATACAGCAAATAGTACAGATGTTTCTGTACCGATTGTCATCAAGTTAATACAGTAAATAGTACAGATGTTTCTGTACCGATAGTCATCAAGTTAATACATCAAATAGTACAGATGTTTCTGTACCGATAGTCATCAAGTTAATACAGCGAATAGTATAGATGTTTCTGTACCGATAGTCATCAAGTTAATACAGCGAATAGTACAGATGTTTCTGTACCGATAGTCATCAAGTTAATACAGCAAATAGTACAGATGTTTCTGTACCGATAGTCATCAAGTTAATACAGCAAATAGTACAGATGTTTCTGTACCGATATTCATCAAGTTAATACAGCAAATAGTACAGATGTTTCTGTACCGATAGTCATCAAGTTAATACATCAAATAGTACAGATGTTTCTGTACCGATAGTCATCAAGTTAATACAGCGAATAGTATAGATGTTTCTGTACCGATAGTCATCAAGTTAATACAGCGAATAGTATAGATGTTTCTGTACCGATAGTCATCAAGTTAATACAGCGAATAGTACAGATGTTTTCTGGCGATGTAATTTAGATGATATTAGAGAGGTGTCGACTAAAAATGCCTCTCTCGACATTGCGCTATGCGTACAATGCGTCGTATCTAGGATACGGTATACCGAGAAAATGGGATACGGCTATTAATCTTGATAGAAATTTGGCCCTTCAGTGTGTTACGTATGGGGAAAATGAGCAAAATATTTACTTATTCGGGGAAAATGAGCAACATATTTACTTATTCGGGGAAAATGAGCAAAATATTTACTTATTCGGGGAAAATGAGCAACATATTTACTTATATGGGGAAAATGAGCAAAATATTTACTTATTCGGGGAAAATGAGCAAAATATTTACTTATTCGGGGAAAATGAGCAACATATTTACTTATTCGGGGAAAATGAGCAACATATTTACTTATTCGGGGAAAATGAGAACATATTTAATTATATGGGGAAAATGAGTAACATATTTACTTATTCGGGGAAAAGGAGTAATATACTGAATTATATGGGGAAAATGAGCAATATATTTACTTATATGTGTTATGTAATTTAGAAAAATCTCATGTTTGATCCCAAATCGAAGAAAAAGTTATGGTGGGCCCATATAAGATCGGAGGAAAACCCTCTCAATCTTCTATCTCACCTCCCCCCCCCTCTCTCCCATAGTCTTCCCTGTGTGCAGTTTAAAAGGGGGAGGCCAATTCTACCTCCTTCATTTTACTACTACCTTAGGAGGCCAATTACGCCTCCATCATTTTACAACAGTTTCATCTTAGGGAGGCCAATTCCACCTCCATCATTTTACAACAGTTTCATCTTAGGGAGGCCAATTCCACCTCCATCATTTTACAACAGTTTCATCTTAGGGAGGCCAATTCCACCTCCATCATTTTACAACAGTTTCATCTTGGGGAGGCCAATTCCGCCTCCATCATTTTATAACAGTTTCATCCTGGGGAGGCCAATTCCGCCTCCATCATTTTATAACAGTTTCATCTTGGGGAGGCCAATTCCGCCTCCATCATTTTATAACAGTTTCATCCTGGGGAGGCCAATTCCGCCTCCATCATTTTATAACAGTTTCATCTTGGGGAGGCCAATTCCGCCTCCATCATTTTATAACAGTTTCATCCTGGGGAGGCCAATTCCGCCTCCATCATTTTATAACAGTTTCATCCTGGGGAGACCAATTCCGCCTCCATCATTTTATAACAGTTTCATCCTGGGGAGGCCAATTCCGCCTCCATCATTTTATAACAGTTTCATCCTGGGGAGGCCAATTACGCCTCCATCATTTTACAACAGTTTCATCATTGTCATCGCAGTTTAATCTCGAACTAAATTGTTTGTTGTTGAGCTCGGGACAAATTTATTGGCTTTAATGTTTACTCAAAGAAAATAGCAGAAAGAAGCGAAAATGGAGATGTAGTGATGTAATCAATATTCGTAAGCTATGATACATTATATACACTAAATAGGGTGATTAATAGTATTAATTATTTAATTGTTTAATTCTTAGATAATTTAATTCTTCGGTGTGCAGATGTTTCGTCGACAAATCATTTCGTCTATCGACATTTCATCGACAAGACATTTCGTCGATGAATTTTCATAAAGGAAGTATTTACATATATGAAGATTATTTAAAATACTGGATCTTTTCTGTTTGCTGGCCGCACAGAAAATAATCGAAATATAATAATAGATTATTTTGGTATCATACTTAGTGACTTTTAAAATGGATTTAATTAATTAGAAATAATACAGACTTGATATATTAAATAATGTATTTCGATAAGTTTCTATTTCGTGGGCACATAGGAAAATAAAGTAATAATATAAAGATGATAACAATATCTGTTTCTTGGGCGCATTTATAATAACAATATAACTAACGATAATAACAATTTCATTGGATGAATGGACATTGTGAAATAAAATAACTTATTTAGAAAATAAATTATAAAGGAGTATTATAGGTCTTCTCATAAAGCAGAGGGAATTAAAAATCAGAAGTTAGTAAGTATGGTACAATTATAATTTATTATTTTATTCGATTATTGTCCGAGCACCTAGAAAACAGAAAAGGTCCAAAATACTAGTGTAGTTTCCAGTTAAAATAACGGGTCATCTTCAGTACCAATTTATTAACCGTTATTAGGTTACTTTTAATGAATTAAATTAAAATTAAATTTTCTGCATAGTCTAATTTATTTTATAGATAAAATACATTTAAAAATAGAATAAAACAGGGGAATTTAAATATCAAGTCAATATATTCCCGTGCGTATCATAGTTACATTCTTCATGTTTAATACCCGTAGTGTAAAAGCGGACACCAAATAAATAAACACACTAAGGAAATTAGTAGTATAGATAAATGCATATAAAATATTTTAAAAATCTTAACATAAATGACCGTTATGTAGTTGTTGTATCCGATAGTTTGTTGTACTGCACACTCCATGATTGTTTAATGACCTGGCAGAGGGGTTTGGAAGCATCTCCCCCAATACATATACATTAGAAAGGGGTTTTATCCCCTGTACGAAAAATAAAAAAATGATTATTTATGAAAATTAATATGTTATCATTCATGCAAAAATTATAAAAAAAATTATTTATGGAAAATTAATAAAATTTTATTTAAAGAAAATTATTGAATCATTATTCATGTATAATTATTGAATTATTTTATATAATTTTTATTCAATCAATATCAAATTTTGTTTGTTAAATTATTATTTATTGTAATCTTTCAGATTTCTTTTTACTAAATTATCACTATTCATATTTGTTTTACTAAATTATTATTTTTCTTCAAATTACTTATATCAAATAATTATTATTACAAGAACATATATTTATTTGAATAGCTTCAATTGATTTTGTATATAAACACGGAATACGGTCATCAAATGAATGAAATATGAATGGGAAAATATCGTGCAGTGGGACACATTTAAATATTAAGAAGTTATTTAGAGTGTGAATGATTGTTATAAAATAAATGAATTATGTATTAACTCACGAAATAAAGACTACATTTTCTTTAACAGTATCGCCGATACCTTTGATAGTATATCGCCGATACCTTTATCAGTATACCACCGATACCTTTGACGGTATATCGACGAAACTTTCTATTACCAATTCATGAAATACATTAGGTTTACGTAGAGTTGATGTAGATATGGCGTGTTTAATTGTATCGAACTGAGCTGAGAGAGAAGTTATGGTGGGGTTATAGAAGATTGAGAGAGAAAGTTATGGTGGGGCCATAGAAGATTGAGAGAGAAGTTATGGTGGGGTTATAGAAGATTGAGAGAGAAAGTTATGGTGGGGCCATAGAAGATTGAGAGAGAAGTTATGGTGGGGTTATAGAAGATTGAGAGAGAAAGTTATGGTGGGGCCATAGAAGATTGAGAGAGAAGTTATGGTGGGGCCATAGAAGATTGGGAGAGAAGTTATGGTAGGGCCATAGAAGATTGAGAGAGAAAGTTATGGTGGAGTCATAGAAGATTGAGAGAGAAAGTTATGGTGGGGTCATAGAAGATTAAGAGAGAAGTTATGGTAGGGCCATAGAAGATTAAGAGAGAAAGTTTGGTGGGGCCATAGAAGATTGATAGAGAAAGTTATGGTGGGGCCATAGAAGATTGAGAGAGAAAGTTATGGTGGGGCCATAGAAGATTGAGAGAGAAAGTTATGGTGGGGCCATAGAAGATTGAGAGAGAAGTTATGGTGGGGCCATAGAAGATTGAGAGAGAAAGTTTTGGTGGGGCAATAGAAGATTGAGAGAGAAAGTTATGATGGGGCCATAGAAGATTGAAAGAGAAAGTTATGGTGGGGCCATGGAAGATTGAGAAAGTTATGGTGGGGTGATGGAAGATTGAGGGAGAGTTATGGTGGGGCCATAGAAGATTGAGAGAGAAGTAATGGTTGGGCCATAGAAGATTGAGAGAGAAAGTTATGGTGGGGCCATAGAAGATTGAGAAAGTTATGGTGGGGTGATGGAAGATTGAGGGAGAGTTATGGTGGGGCCATAGAAGATTGAGAGAGAAGTAATGGTTGGGCCATAGAAGATTGAGAGAGAAAGTTATGGTGGGGCCATAGAAGATTGAGAGAGAAAGTTATGGTGGGGCCATGGAAGATTGAGAAAGTTATGGTGGGGTGATGGAAGATTGAGGGAGAGTTATGGTGGGGCCATAGAAGATTGAGAGAGAAGTAATGGTTGGGCCATAGAAGATTGAGAGAGAAAGTTATGGTGGGGCCATAGAAGATTGAGAGAGAAGTTATAGTGGGGCCATAGAAGATTGAGAGAGAAAGTTATGGTGGGGCCATAGAAGATTGAGAGAGAAGTTATGGTGGGCCATAGAAGATTAAGAGAGAAAGTTATGGCGGGGCCATAGAAGATTAAGAGAGAAAGTTATGGTGGGGCCATAGAAGATTGAGAGAAAAAGTTATGGTGGGGCCATAGAAGATTGAGAGGGAAAGTTTTGAGTTATAGGAGGGCTTCACATTATCGGTCAATTTTTTTTTAAATTTTAATTGGTATCCAGGAATAAAAAGAGAAGTTACATAATATGTATTATGTATTTTTTATTTCGTGGCTGAAGATATGAAACCGTCTGATAACTGGAATCTACCCTATATCACAATTTATCATATTTATTGAACAAAGTATGAACGAGCGGGTAAGATCATTAGGAAATTTCCGTGGAGAAAAATTTGATTAAATTTTTTTCATTAAAATACTTGGCCTACAAATTTATTTTTTATTTTTGTTTAGAAACACTATTTTTTCCCATTAACCAGTCTACAATTGTATGTAGAATCTATCTAACATTTAGAAGTTTTCATTATTTAAACCGTAATCTACAACTACCATAATTCCACCTCAATTGTCCGAAACTGTAATCCATTCTGTAGGTCTACTAATTGCCACCGAAGCCGCTCAAGACGAAGCCATTCGGACAGTGTGTTTGTCAGTCGCAAGACGTATGGAGACTCTTAATCGGCCCCCACTCCGTTTTATGACCTCCTATAAATCTCAAACTATATTATTATATATCGCCTTAATATTTGCACTCTCTCTTCATACCCTACGACGGAATCTTCGGCAGTAAATTATGCTCTTGAAACCTTTTTCCAAATTTTTTCTGGAAGAGCTACCGTAGGCAGCACGTGAATTTGACGTTATCGAGAATAATGTCCGAGTTTCAGTTGATTTATGGTATGGTTTTACCGTATACTTGTATATACGGTTGAAAAATTGAAATATTAACATGGTTAAAAATGGGAATGATTGCTCTTTTTTTTTTAAATTAGAATAATTTTAATCATTTTGTCCGAAATGTTTGGTGAAAACAGTATAAATACAACGTTTAAGATAAATGAAAAAATTGTTCAATTGGTGATAGTTTTCATAATTAGAATCGTTTGAATTTCAATTTATCTTGAATTCATATTACGTGTATTAGGTTGACTAAGAATTGTTTAATCTGATATATTTTTATGTTATTAATATTATTGATATAATTTCAAGATTGAAAATTATATTATTAATGGGGGAAAAAAAGTTAAAAATGAAATAGAAACCTATATAATAAACTATATATTTTTTCTCGTATTATTTTCATCTGTCCGTTAATTTTCGCACGATGTTTAATTGTTTATGTTATTACAACTTTTGATACAATTTAGAGATTAAAGATTACATTTTTAATTGATAAAATTCTTTTTGAGAAATTTATAAATATATTACATAGTACATTACCGATGAAAAAAATTTCATATGATTTGTCATTTGTTTGTCATTTCTATTCACCCTGGAACAATTATTTAAATGAAGCCACTTCCCTTTTTTCAATTTGGCTGACAATGAACCTTCCCACTTCCAGCCATATCTCTTTTCAACATTTTGATTTAGTTTTGGCTTGCAATTTCCTGAATTATTCGCCAAAGTTTAAATTAGGTGGTCAGGAAAGCAATTTTGGCTTTTTTGGTGCCCGTACCTTCCACTTTTAGGCGGGAGGGTCGGCCGGCTGGCATTCCGAAGCCAGTGATTTCTTCAGTTTTCGACACTGACGATGCAAAAAACAGAGATGTCCTGTTCGAATGGAGGGAGGTCCTTCAAGAGAAAAAGATTGAATCTTTGAACTGTCTTAGTTTTCGAAGAGATATCGACTTCAAAATTGAAGAAACTTCTGTATCAACGATAAGGTTTCGCGTTACTGACGAATTGTTTTTAATTTTTTAAGATCAGTTCGATAGCATAATTTTATAATAACTTTAAAAGTATTGCAATTTAGAACAATTTTATCTGAAACTCGAAAATATTTGGAAAAAAGTGACCGGTGATTTGGAACGGTCCCGGGTGCTGTAAATAAAAACATATCAGAAGAATTTATTGGTCATACATTAAAGTTTTGAGTTATAATGTTTTTAAATAGCTAATTTAACTTTTATAGAAATATAATGTGTATTTAGACTAATTATATAATGATTTTATATCGTTCACTCGGAGAAAAAATACGAGTCAATTTGACTCATCCTAACATTTTACTCAAAAACAAGAGTCATACTGACTCCTAATTCATAGTCAGATTGACTCAGGTAGAGTCAATCATGAAAAAGACTCCTGAAGTTTTACCAGCCTTGACTCAAGCTATGAGTCAAATTGACTCACAATACGCATATCAGTACAGTGGAACTTCTCTATAATGAAATCCTGTATAGTGAATTATAGTCCTGAGTAAGGAAGTAGCCTCTATAGTGTATAAATTTTCTTAAGTCTGCTATCAAATGACCATAAGTTTTAGAAAACGAATACCCATTTTAAGGCAGACTAAAGAAAAACGTTCACTATAAAGGCTACTCCCTAACTCAGGACACTACATTCACTATAGAGGACTCCATTTCAGTTCTACTGTAGAGAGTATATGGTATTTATTAGCTTTAGCAATTCACTATTTAATTGATTTCATCAATATGAAATGTAGCTACCGCAAAATGTGACCTGTACGGTTTGTTTTAACGGGATGAAATAATTAGTTCATACATTTGATAGTAATCAGTTAATTAAAGAATGGATGAACTACGTTTGATGTGCCATGTGTAGTTCATAGAACTGGAACTGTTAGCACTAAATTATTCAATTATAACCAGGCTTCAAAGAATGGGATTTAAGTGTGTTATCTGCAATGAAAGGATTTCCACCGCTTTGTGGTGGAAATTAAGGATTAACTAACTTAGGGATTCTATCTGCGGTCATGTAAAGGATTTCTACCACTATATGGTTGATATAAGGGATTTCTACCACTATATGGGGGATATAAGAGATTTCTACCACTATATGGGGGATATAAGGGATTTCTACCACTGTATGGGGGATATAAGGGATTTCTACTACTATATGGGGGATATAAGGGATCTCTACCAATATATGGTGGGTATAAGGGATTTCTATCACTATATGGTGGGTATAAGAAATTTTTACCTGTATTACAGATTTATTCGGTGAATTTGAAAGATTACCATCTATATTCTCATATATTTATATTTATTTTACTTTTTAATTAGTCATAATCTACTTTTGTTCAATATATGTATCCTATGATTCTCTCTAGGATAAACTCAAGTCAAATATTTAACTGTCTTCTCAATAGATTCATTGTAATAATTCGTATTAAATAATCCATATAAAACTGCTGAACTTATCGTGAAATGAACAAAACGATTCACTGGTTTGGCAATGCCTCTCCAGTTTTAAAAGACTTGGTCTGACCATCTAGAAATTTTATTGAATTTATTAGTGTGAGTTTGGAAAATGTTAACAAGTCATTTAAAGGTTCACTGCAGTCATTTAAAGGTTCACTGCAGTCATTTAAAGGTTCACTGCAGTCATTTAAAGGTTCACTGCAGTCATTTAAAGGTTCACTGCAGTCATTTATAGGTTCACTGCAGTTATTTAAAGGTTCACTGCAGTCATTTAAAGGTTCACTGCAGTCATTTAAAGGTTCACTGCAGTCATTTAAAGGTTCACTGCAGTCATTTAAAGGTTCACTGCAGTCATTGAAAGGTTCACTCCAGTCATTTAAAGGTTCACTGCAGTCATTTAAAGGTTCACTGCAGTCATTTAAAGGTTCACTGCAGTCATTTAAAGGTTCAGTGCAGTCATTTAAAGGTTCACTGCAGTCATTTAAAGGTTCACTGTAGTCTTTTAAAGGTTCACTGCAATCATTTAAAGGTTCACTCCAGTCATTTAAAGGTTCACTGCAGTCTTTTAAAGGTTCACTGCAATCATTTAAAGGTTCACTGCAGTCATTTAAAGGTTCACTGCAGTCATTGAAAGGTTCACTCCAGTCATTTAAAGGTTCACTGCAGTCATTTAAAGGCTCACTGCAGTCATTTAAAGGTTCACTGTAGTCATTTAAAGGTTCACTGCAGTCATTTAAAGGTTCACTGCAGTCATTTAAAGGTTCACTGCAGTCATTTAAAGGTTCACTGCAGTCATTTAAAGGTTCACTGCAGTCATTTAAAGGTTCACTGCAGTCATTTAAAGGTTCACTGCAGTCATTTAAAGGTTCACTGCAGTCATTTAAAGGTTCACTGCAGTCATTTAAAGGTTCACTACAGTCATTTAAAGGTTCACTGCAGTCATTTAAAGGTTCGCTCCAGCACTCACACAACTTCAATACGACACTAAAATTTCAACTGGGTTCAACTGAGCGAGTTTTTGATCGCAAACAGAAAACATTGCTTCATTTTCATTCCAGTGAATAATTGATTCGTTATTTTCCCGATCGATTACCGTCTCTCTCGGTAGGAATAGCATTAGAGTGGTGGCATAGCTTCACAGAGAGGCATATGGCGGTGGCAATAACATCATCACTTATTTAGTATCCGTGACTTTTAGATGAGAATTAAAATTAGATGTGATATGTTCATACTAATAATTCTTTATAAATTAAGTTTTCCGCCGAATAGGAAATTCAAGCTGAATCTTTGATTCGACTTCTTTGAATCCTTGATTTGGAATTAGAGCGATTTATTTAATTTCTTATAGAGAAGTATTCGATTAGGGAGACTTAGTTGGTTATTATAAAGGGAGGGCGGAAAGTTCATCATTACAATAATAATTATTATAGTAATTTCTTTTTTATATATCTGTGTTGGAATAATTGAAAAAATATATTTTCATTTAATAGGAATTTTTGAAAATTGGATATTTTTATTAAAGGACATTTTGATGAGAGAACTTTTTAATTAAAGGACATTTTTGATGAAAGAACATTTTAATTAAAGGACATTTTTATTAAAGGAAATTTTGATGAAAGGACATTTTGATGAAAGGACATTTTAATTAAAGGACATTTTTATTAAAGGATATTTTAATTGAAGGACATTTTGATGAAAGGACATTTTAATTAAAGGACATTTTAATTAAAGGATATTTTGATTAAAGGACATTTTAATTAAAGGATATTTTAATTAAAGGATATTTTAATTAAAGGAAATTTTGATGAAAGGACATTTTAATTAAAGGACATTTTGATTAAAGGACATTTTAATTAAAGGTCATTTTAATGAAAGGACATTTTGATGAAAGGATATTTGGATGAAGAGACATTTTGATGAAAGGACAGTTTAATTAAAGGACATTTTATTTAAATGACATTTTAATTAGAGGACATTTTAATTAAAGGACATTTTGATGAAAGGACAGTTTAATTAAAGGACATTTTGATGAATGGACATTTTGATGCAACAATAATTTTTTGTATAAACACAATTTAGTAAATAAATTTTGCCGAATGATATAAATTACATCAAAAAATACCTGTAAATAAAACATATTTATAAATTTTATTCATATACTCAGAATTCGGTAAAAAATCATTTTATACATATTTTAAAATCTTTAGCAACTGTATATTATTTTTGCAGTTAAATCCTTTCAGGAATATTTTATTCAGCAAATTTTACCGGATCATCAAAAGAGTAGTCGAGGAATTGAATTTTCTAGCGAATGTGCCTTCAGAACCATTGAACGATATTTAATTCAGATGCATAATAAAAATCTCCTCATTAAGTATTCACTTCCTTTCGAATCCGATCCAATAAAAGTAATGCGAGTATCGAATCCATACTCTTTTCTGTAGATAGATTTCGCAACTGTGAATAATGCTACCTAGGCCTACAAGGAAAATATTGCTCGTCCTTCTCAGATCATTAGGGCCTATGCCGCGATACAGGCTGTAGATTGCAGAACATCTTTTCGAGGATTCTGCAAGCAATTTATGGCCTTAGAAGAAGAATATCTCCTCTAGGAATAATACACTCCCGCTCTTGTTACTAACGCGGTACAATATTCTCCCGCCCTATTTTCTAGGGTGGAACAGTACTCTCTCCTCCCACTGATAAACGCGGAATAATACCCTCCAGCCCTAGTTACTACCGCGGAACAATACTCGAATAATACCCTATCACCCTAGATTCTAACGCGGAACAATACCCTCTTCTCCAATGATAAACGCGGAATAATACCCTCCAGCCCTGGTTACTACCGCGGAACAATACTCGAATAATACCCTATCACCCTAGATTCTAACGCGGAACAATACCCTCTCCTTCCACTCATATACGCGAAATAATACCCTCCTGCCCTAGTTACTTCCGCGGAACAATACCCTCTCCTTCCACTCATATACGCGAAATAATACCCTCCAGCCCTAGTTACTACCGCGGAACAATAATAAATAATAAATAAAAAAACTTTATTGAACAAAAAAAATAATACATTCATTGAAGCCTATATGAAGTTCTGAATTGAACTTTTCAGGCAAAATAAAATTTCAAAAAAAAAAATTAGGTGTATACGAGAAGGATTAAAACCTATTACAGATATTTATAGCAGAGAAAATATTTAATAGGACAAGTGTTGAAACTATTTAATGTATTAAAATATGAGAAAAAATAGACAAATTGTAAGTAAAACAACAAGATTACGTAGCGTATTCATTTAATAAATAAGTCTTATATTTTATCTTGAAAATGTGAATTGTATTGCTGGTGCGTATGGTCTGCGGTATGGTATTCCAGAGTTTAGGTCCATTGAATGTTAATGATTTTTGACATTGTGATAGTCTTTGGAGAGTTGGGAGTGCATTATTACAAGATCTGGTACTATAGTTCTGAGTAGCATAAGTCAAATCTCAAGAATTGTGCTGCAAGTACATGTGGATTCCTAGTGCAAGTTTATAAATTTCTAGAATACGTAAAATTTTAGTTTCATGAAAAAGAGGCCTAGTAGCAGCCAGGTACTCAGAGGATGTTTTGATTGTAATAATTTTTCCTGAATTAAGATTAGGAAGTTGAGATGAACAGCAGGGGCATCACCCCAGATAAGAATAGCAGATAGGGATAAACAAATGTATAATACAGACCAATTAGAACGCTCTCTGGAATGAAACTGCATATTCTATAAAAGTATTCCAGTTTTCTTGGAAAGTTTAGAACAAATATATTGAATATGGTGAGAGAAATTTAAGTGGTTATCTAGATGAATACCAAGGAATTTTATATCCTCATCGAAATCAATCCTAGAATTACCTATAGTCAGCAACATGGGAGAAATAATATCATGAGTACGGTTGGTAAATAATAAGGCGGTGGTTTTGTTAGTGTTCAGAGATAACTTATTAATGATGGTCCAATTAAATAACGTAGAAAGATTTTCATTAGATCTATAGAAAAATGAACGATAATCGGAATCGCTGCATGCGATTATTGTATCGTCTGCAAAGAGAGTGAAATGCAAGTCATCTGAAATTTTAGGTAAGTCGTTTATGAATAATAGAAACAAGAGAGGTCCAAGAACACTTCCCTGTGGTACACCGCAAGATATTGGACAATCATTAGATATAACAGAACCAAACTTAACACATTGCGTTCTCCCACACAGATAACTACGGAACCAAGAGAGTGCAATTCCTCTGACACCGTATTTGGAAAGTTTACTCAAAAGAATGTCATGGTTTACGGTGTCAAAGGCCTTTCTCAGATCAATGGAAACTCCCAGGACATGTCTTATAGCATTTAACTCAGCATAAATATATTCAACCAGACTCAAAACAGCATCTGTTGTATTTTTATTTTTTTGAAATCCAAATTGATATTGACTGATTATACTGAAATCTGTCAAAATTTAGTCAGTCTACTAGCCATACATTTCTCAATAATTTCACTCAAAAGGGGCAAAGTAGAAATAGGCCTATAATTATTCATTTCAGAATCAGAACCTGATTTGTGAAGTGGAATTACTACTGCTCTCTTAAGACTGTCCGGGAAGGTTCCACAGATAAAAGAATCATTTCTAATTTTTGATAATGGGTTTGCCAAATGCTCAACTACAAATTTAAAAGTCCTTGTAGGAATTCTATCAATACCGTACTGAGAATTCTTAAGTTTAGATACCAAATTTGCGATTTCGGAGTCAGATACAGGTGATAGAAAAAAAGAGGTAGGCAGATTATGTTATTAGTGGGATCCTGGTCGATCAGTCTCCACTATATTAGAGTTTAGCTCAGAGCCAATAATACTAAAGTACTCATTAAAGGATTTGGCAATGTTAAGAATGTCTGTTATTTCATTATCATCAATAATTATTGAAGATACAACTTTTTTCGATTTCTTACTCATGCTTAAATTATTCATTAAGTTCCAAGTTGATTTTAAATTATTTTTACAATTATTGAATGCATCCATATGATACCCTCTCCTTCCACTGATAAACGCGGAATAATACCCTTCTGCCCTAGTTACTAACGCGGAACAATACCTTCTCCTTTCACTGATAAACGCGGAATAATACCTTCCTGCCTAGTTACTAACGTGGAACAATACTCTCTCTCTCTCCCTCGATTAATGAACGAATAATGATACTCTCCAAACCTAGTTAATAACGCGGATTGCTATCACTCTTTCCATTAAAAACGCGGAATAATACCCTCCCATCTTACTTACAAATGCGGAATAATACATGTCACTCTATTACAAGACTTGTAATAATAATCAGCCTTTCCTCTAATAATCAGCCTTTCCTCTTTCCACTCACACTACTAACAAACGTGGAAAAATACCCTCCTGTACTACTTACAAACGCGGAACAGTACCTAATTATCGCGGAATAATACCCTCCTGCACTACTCACAAACGCGGAACAGTACCTAATTATCGCGGAATAATACCCTCCTGTACTACTTACAAACGCAGAACAGTACCTAACTAACGCGGAATAATACTATGTCACCCTACTAACTAACGCGGAGTAATAACCTCCCGCACTGTCAACTAACAACAGGAGACGCGAAGGAAATGTTGACGAAACTGAGAGAAAATTCAAATTCAGGGGGGATTTGCCTGTGAAGAACTCATTGGAGTAATTAGATTTGGCAAAGAATTGTCTGGAATACGTTAGAATTTCTTAGTGGATCAGGAAAGGCTCTGGATTTCTCTGTCGTCAAATGCTTTGGGGATAATGTTGCCGAAGAAAAGAAAAGGATTTGCAGTTTTTCTCAAGGAAAGAAGATTAAATTGAGACTAGAATAAGCTGAATATGTATATTGGCATTTGCACGAACGCTCCTTTGAAGAATTTGGGTTATTAAGATTTACTGATGACTGACATCTGCATGGTCACAATTTATATAATTATTTAATATCCCTATTATTTTATTGATATATTTGTCAATATATATATATCTGAAATAGAAAAATTAAATGGTAGGTTCAACCAATCATATAGAAATGTCATCCATCATGACAAATAGAGAGGTGGAAGATATAATACCGAGTCATTTCAGCTGCAGAAAATGATACAAAGAGCTGACAATTTGGCTTCTATTTACTCACTGTCGGGAACTTTCACTTGATGTTGATACTATTTCCATCAAATTGGCAAGTGACATAATAATTTGAGAAAAGGAGAGATTTCAGAAACACCTTTTATTACCTTTAAAGGTATGGCAACTAGAGTATTCGAAACGTATTATTCTAGATATGGTTATCACTTTCGCAGAATGCGGAAGGATATATTTTAGTCAGCATTTATTTATTCATAATCTTGTTATTCGCATAACTCAAAAAGTGTTTAACCAAATTGCCTGGAATTTGGTGGAGCGATTGATCAATGTCCAATAACCATCTGGTAGAATTTTGAGAGCGATTCGGTCAAAGGTCAAGGTCATTCATAACTCGGAATATATTGAACCATATTGCATAAAACTTAGTGTGCCGATTGGTTAATATTCAGGAACCAGTTTATCAAATTATGGAGCAAACAGGTCGAAGGTTGAGGTCAGAGTCATTTATATGCGGCGGCGAAGCTATACGCTCTAATGAGTGAACGTAATATCGTTATTTATTATTTCAAATGATTATCTACTTATACGTAAGTCGGTTAGTTTACGTATATAGTATTTAAATATCGATCATTTTTTTTCTGAAATCTAAAATTTTTATTGTTTTTCATTCTAACATTTTGGAGATAAAATTTCCGAAACCCTTACTGTCGAATTGAAATCATCACATATGACTTTATTTTCTGAAATCACTCCATACAATAATCATACACTTCTCTCTTATTTCATTTTCAGCAAACTCTATAATTTTGTTAATACCGCATGATGTTTTTTTAATACTTCCTTCATTAAAAAAGTCTCCAAAGTGCCTACGTAGCTCACAAGCAAGGTATATTAGGTAGAGTGTTGCACAGTGTTCATATCAAGATGAATTACAGTTTGTTGTGAAAGACGCTTCGGTGAGCCGGGATAATTATTTTTACATAGAAACAGGGTATGTTTTTCATTCTTTTTAGAATAAAATGTTTTAACTTATTTTTATTTGGCTAAAATCTATTTAATCAAGCGATGAAGATTGTAGAACTCGTGTCAAGGTGTAGCATTCCTTGTAAGTTAATGTATCTTGCTCACTATGTTTCTATGTCTGAATTACTTCAAAACGTCTACATCACAGCGTCTACTTCAAAACGTCTACTTCAAGACGTCTACTTGAAAACGTCTACTTCAAAACGTCTACTTCAAGACGTCTACTTCAAGACATCTACTTCAAAACGTCTACTTCAAAACGTCTACTTCAAGACATCTACTTCAAGACATCTACTTCAAGACATCTATTTCAAGATGTCTACTTCAAGACATCTACTTCAAGACGTTTACTTCAAGATGTCTACTTCAAGACATCTACTTCAAGACATCTACTTCACGACATCTACTTCAAGAAATCTACTTCAAAACGTCTACTTCAAGACATCTACTTCAAGACATCTACTTCAAGACATCTACTTCAAAACGTCTACTTCAAGACGTCTACTTCAAGACATCTACTTCAAGACGTCTACTTCAAGACATCTACTTCAAGACGTCGACATCACGAATCTGACAGAAGACTTTAAAGTGCAGTTGTTGTAATAGTTGTTGTTGTTTGGTAGTTTTAGTGTAACATAGAATAGTTTGTTGTAATCGATGCTGTAGTTCCGCAAGTTGCTCTTAATTCACTAAATGTTGTCGGGAGTTATAGTGAAGTTTGATTGCCTCTGTGTTAATGCATGTAGTAGACGAGGAATACATGAGATGTAGTGTTATGTCACTTGGGGACTGTAGCACTCCTCTATAGTGAAATATTGTTTAGTGATGGTAGTTAGGGCACAGTAGAACTCCTCTATAGTGAAATACTGTATAGACAGTATAGTTAATAGGGTTATACGTCACTTGGGAACTGTAGAAATCCTCTATAGTGATATCTTGTATAGTGAATGTAGGGTCCTGAGTAAGGAAATAGCCTCTATAGTGAAATAATTTCTTTAGTCTAATAATGAATGGCCGTCAGTTTTCACCTAATGATATTGTCACAACCCTAATAATATTGTCACAACCCTAATGATATTGTCACAACCCTAATGATATTGTCACAACCCTAATGATATTGTCACAACCCTAATAATATAGTCACAACCCTAATGATATTGTCACAGCCCTAATAATATAGTCACAACCATAATAATATCGTCACAACCCTAATGATATTGTCACAACCCTAATAATATTGTCACAACCCTAATAATATTGTCACAACCCTAATAATATAGTCACAACTATAATAATATCGTCACAACCCTAATGATATTGTCACAACCCTAATAATATAGTCACAACCCTAATAATATTGTCACAACCCTAATGATATTGTCACAACCCTAATAATATTGTCACAACCGTAATAATATCGTCACAACCCTAATGATATTGTCACAACCCTAATATTATTGTCACAACCCTAATAATATTGTCACAACCGTAATAATATCGTCACAACCCTAATGATATTGTCACAACCCTAATATTATTGTCACAACCCTAATAATATTGTCACAACCCTAATAATATTGTCACAACCCTAATAATATTGTCACAACCGTAATAATACTGTCACAACCCTAATGATATTGTCACAACCCTAATGATATTGTCACAACCCTAATAATATTGTCACAACCGTAATAATACTGTCACAGCCCTAATAATATTGTCACAACCCTAATAATATTGTCACAACCCTAATAATATTGTCACAACCCTAATAATATTGTCACAACCCTAATAATATTGTCACAACCCTAATAATATTGTCACAACCCTAATAATATTGTCACAACCCTAATAATATTGTCACAACCCTAATAATATCGTCACAACCCTAATAATATTGTCACAACCCTAATAATCAATTATCTTCAAAATAACAAACGGTTTATAAATGAATCCATTGGAATAACTTCATCAACTCTCCATCAATATCACAAGCACCTTCATTCATCTTCTAGCTATTAATCAAAGAATAAATAAAGGTAGGAATGTTACACCAAAATATTCCAGCTAAAGAATCACCCCCTGAAAAGCTGATGGCAGCTAGACGAAGCAATACGCTGAGAATCTGAATATATATGGGGAGAACGGAGTCATTTTTGACTTGTCGGTTAGCATAAATTGAATAAAGTGCCCTTCCGACTGAATGGCGGCAAAAAGTGCCTCAAAAAGTCCCCTCAAAATTCCCCATATTGAATCAGTGTGGGAGCAGGAGCCACGATTGCGGGTTAACGGAACTGAAAAATACCAGCGCGGAGTGATGCCGAAATTGGAGGATATTTTAATTCTATTTCTGGATTGGGATATGATTTGAAATATGCTGATGTTCATTCATGAAGATTTCACAATTTACTCTAGCTAGTATTATTTATAGGGTTGTGATAATGTGCTTTTAAAATCAAAGATCTTAAGAATATCACAGACGAAATTGAAAATTATGGAGGAAATCTATCTATGATCTATCACTGCCACCACCATAACTTTCTCTTCTATGGACCCACCATAACTTTCTCTTCTATGGCCCCACCATAACTTTCTTTTCTATGGCCCCACCATAACTTTCTCTTCTATGGTCCCACCATAACTTTCTTTTCTATGGCCCCACCATAACTTTCTCTTCTTTGGCCCCACCATAAATTTCTCTTCTATGGTCCCACCATAACTTTCTCTTCTTTGGCCCCACCATAACTTTCTCTTCTATGGCCCCACCATAACTTTCTTTTCTATATGGCCCCACCATAACTTTCTCTTCTATGAACCCACCATAAGTTTCTCTTCTATGGCCCCACCATAACTTTCTCTTCTATGGCCCCACCATAACTTTCTCTCTTATACCCCCACCATAACTTTCTCTCTCTCTGTACATCCTGATTAACGAACGAACTAGAAAGTATATCAATTTTAAAACGTATCCTGTGGTATAGGATAACTTCTGAGTTATCGGTCTATTCCACATTGTCGATCATATAAGAAAAGTATATAACAATGATTATTTACCTTTTATTTGTATCGTATCCATGATACCTGCAGGTGTATCATGGATATAATTCAAGATAACACTTTTTTTTAGTTTCAAAAAGACAATACTTTTTCATTAAAAACAGTTAAACAAAAATAATTCAACACATTTTTCACATTACGATCGTAAATATGGAACAGTTCGATATCTTCTAACTCACCCTTGGCACTAGTATAATTATTATCATTTGTTTCTCCTGATAATTGAAGACAAACCAATCTTTTTTATTTCTCATCGTACTCTACTGAAACCTTGTACGAACAACTTGATTAAGAACATATCTGGATTCTTCTTCTTCTTCCTCTTCTTCTTCTTCTTCCTCTTCTTCTTCTTCCTCTTCTTCTTCTTCTTCTTCTTCTTCTTCTTCTTCTATACAGGAATAGATGCATTTCTTACGGAGTGCATTAAATATATGCACGTATGCATTAATTTTTTTTTTATATTGTTTATTTACCTATACAGTATATCACAAGAATATCCTAAAATTCTCGGTCTTCCAGTCTCAAAATTAACTCGGAGCAGAAAGTAATAATGTTGCAAAAAACAAATTTAATTTATATTGAATTAAAATCGAGATGTAAAATAGTAGAAAATTTAATAGAACAGATAGTGTATCATGGGTAAAAAGTACCTATAATATAAATACCAAGCATTGTACTATATCATAATATAGTAGAATAGGTACCTAGATACAGTACCTAGAACATAGTTACCGAGCATCGTACTATATCATAATATAGTAGAATAGGTACCTAGATACAGTACCTAGAACATAGTTACCGAGCATCGTACTATATCATAATATAGTAGAATAGGTACCTAGATACAGTACCTAGAACATAGTTACCGAGCATCGTACTATATCATAATATAGTAGAATGGGTACCTAGATACAGTACCTAGAACATAGTTACCAAGCATTGTACTATATCATAATATAGTAGAATAGGTACCTAGATACAGTACCTAGAACATAGTTACCGAGCATCGTACTATATCATAATATAGTAGAATAGGTACCTAGATACAGTACCTAGAACATAGTTACCGAGCATCGTACTATATCATAATATAGTAGAATAGGTACCTAGATACAGTACCTAGAACATAGTTACAAAGCATTGTACTCTATCATAATATAGTAGAATAGGTACCTAGATACAGTACCTAGAACATAGTTACAAAGCATTGTACTCTATCATAATATAGTAGAATAGGTACCTAGATACAGTACCTAGAACATAGTTACCGAGCATCGTACACTACACATCCATAAAAGGTTAGGGTAACACTTTTTGAAGTGTCAGTCACAGGAGTTTTCATTTTACATTTGATTCCAATAGAGGAGACTTTTTACCGTGGATTTAAGGGTTGGAACATTTCGGTTCGAGTACAAGTAAAAATGGTAAGAGAGATGGGGGGGAGGGTTGAGAGAATATAGAAAGAGTAAATTACAAAAGGAATATAGTATTTGATAAATAAATTAAAGCATGAAAAAATTACTGAATTAATAAATTACTGAACAAATATATTACTGGATAAATAAATAACTGAATAAATTAAATTGTATTCATTGTTTTATGATATATTTGAATGAAAACGACGATCTATAATTTTTTTTATTAGGTTTTTATTAATAATAAAAAAAGTTATATAACTTCTAAACGAGTGGGACAAATAACTTCTAAACGAGTGGGACAAATAACTTCTAAACGAGTGGGACAAATAACTTCTAAACGATTGGGACAAATAACTTTTAAACGAGTGGGACAAATAACTTCTAAACGAGTGGGACAAATAACTTCTAAACGAGTGGGACAAATAACTTCTAAACGAGTGGGACAAACAACTTCTAAACGAGTGGGACAAATAACTTCTAAACGAGTGGGACAAACAACTTCTAAACGAGTGGGACAAATAGCTTCTAAACGAGTGGGACAAACAACTTCTAAACGAGTGGGACAAACAACTTCTAAACGAGTGGGACAAATAACTTCTAAACGAGTGGGACAAATAACTTCTAAACGAGTGGGACAAACAACTTCTAAACGAGTGGGACAAATAACTTCTAAACGAGTGGGACAAACAACTTCTAAACGAGTGGGACAAATAGCTTCTAAACGAGTGGGACAAACAACTTCTAAACGAGTGGGACAAACAACTTCTAAACGAGTGGGACAAATAACTTCTAAACGAGTGGGACAAATGACTTCTAAACGAGTGGGAAAAATCATTTCTAAACGAGTGGGATAAATGACTTCTAAACGAGTGGGACAAATGACTTCTAAATGAGTGGGACAAATAGCTTCTAAACGAGTGGGACAAATAGCTTCTAAACGAGTGGGACAAACAACTTCTAAACGAGTGGGACAAATAACTTCTAAACGAGTGGGACAAATGACTTCTAAACGAGTGGGAAAAATCACTTCTAAACGAGTGGGATAAATGACTTCTAAACGAGTGGGACAAATGACTTCTAAATGAGTGGGACAAATAGCTTCTAAACGAGTGGGACAAATGACTTCTAAACGAGTGGGACAAATAACTTCTAAACGAGTGGGACAGATAGCTTTTAAACGAATGGGACAAATAGCTTCTAAACGAGTGGGACAAATGACTTCTAAACGAGTTGGACAAATAGCTTCTAAACGAATGGGACAAATAACTTCTAAACGAGTGGGACAAATGACTTCTAAACGAGTGGGACAAATAACTTCTAAACGAGTGGGACAAATATCTTCTAAACGAGTGGGACAAATGACTTCTAAACGAGTATGACAAATAACTTCTAAACGAGTATGACAAATAACTTCTAAACGAGTGGGACAAATAACTTCTAAACGAGTATGACAAATAACTTCTAAACGAGTATGACAAATAACTTCTAAACGAGTGGGACAAATAACAATTCTAATTGAATAGGACAAATAACTTCTAAACGAGTGGGACAAATAACTTCTAAACGAGTGGGACAAATAACTTCTAAACGAGTGGGACAAATTGGGACTTAAGTCTAACATAAAAATCCCATCAATGAGGGACTGACATGCAATATCTGAGTAACACGTGCCGGGGTACTAACCGACATTATTATGACTGTAACTGCTGTGATATTAATAGTACGAGATATCAACCAGTACGAGATATTAGCCAGTACGAGATATTAGCCAGTACGAGATATTAGTCAGTACGAGATATCAACCAGTACGAGATATTAGCCAGTACGAGATATTAACCAGTACGAGATATTAGCCAGTACGAGATATTAGCCAGTACGAGATATTAGCCAGTACGAGATATCAACCAGTACGAGATATTAGCCAGTACGAGATATTAGCCAGTACGAGATATTAGTCAGTACGAGATATCAACCAGTACGAGATATTAGCCAGTACGAGATATTAACCAGTACGAGATATTAGCCAGTACGAGATATTAGCCAGTACGAGATATTAGCCAGTACGAGATATTAGCCAGTACGAGATATTAGCCAGTTCGAGGTATTAGCCAGTACGAGATATTAGCCAGTACGAGATATTAGCCAGTACGAGATATTAGCCAGTACGAGATATCAGCCAGTACGAGATATTAGCCAGTACGAGATATTAGCCAGTACGAGGTATTAGCCAGTACGAGATATTAGCCAGTACCAGGTATTAGCCAGTACGAGATATTATCCAGTACGAGATATTAGCCACTACGAGATATCAGCCAGTACGAGATATTAGCCAGTACGAGATATTAACCAGTACGAGATATTAGCCAGTACGAGATATTAACCAGTACGAGATATTAGCCAGTACGAGATATTAGTCAGTACGAGATATTAGCCAGTACGAGATATTAGCCAGTACGAGATATTAGCCAGTACGAGATATTAGCCAGTACAAGATAATAGCCAGTACGAGATATTAGCCAGTACGAGATATTAGCCAGTACGAGATATTAGCCAGTACAAGATAATAGCCAGTACGAGATATTAGCCAGTACGAGATATTAGCCAGTACGAGATATTAGCCAGTACGAGATATTAGCCAGTACGAGATATTAGTCAGTACGAGATATTAGCCAGTACGAGATATTAGCCAGTACGAGATATTAGTCAGTACGAGATATTAGCCAGTACGAGGTATTAGCCAGTACGAGATATTAGCCAGTACAAGATATTAGCCAGTACGAGATATTAGCCAGTACGAGATATTAGTCAGTACGAGATATTAGCCAGTACGAGATATTAGCCAGTACGAGATATTAGTCAGTACGAGATATTAGCCAGTACGAGGTATTAGCCAGTACGAGATATTAGCCAGTACGAGATATTAACCAGTACGAGATATTAGCCAGTACGAGATATAAGCCAGTACGAGATATTAGCCAGTACGAGATATTAGCCAGTACGAGATATAAGCCAGTACGAGATATTAGCCATTACGATATATTAGCCAGTACGAGACATTAGCCAGTACGAGATATTAGCCAGTACGAGACAATGATTAAACAGTCTTTTTTTTAACTAGGTTGTGACAATATGCTTTATAAATCATAGAGAATATTATAGACGGAGAGAATTAAAGAGTATTGAATGGTTCTACACCAGCGGTATATAGTATTCGATACCATTTCATTTCGTCTGTGATATTCTTAAGATCTATGATTTATAAAGCATATTGTCACAACCCTAGTTATCACTAACTGTGTCAATTATTTATTATTTATCAAAAAAAAATTTATTTATCAACAAAACAACTATTTTGTTTTCAATGTACTGGATAATATGATTAACGTTAACAGGTTAAATTAATCTAAAATTCATTTTATTTACAGTTCATAATGACTTATATTTGACTAAATTTTATCAACATAATCTATTTTGTTTCGTGATATTTCACTTGATAAAGGTACGTTTTGCATGCCGCGGTTGTTACGATTATCGCCCAGCGATGATCGCTGATCACCCAGCAGTAGGAATAGCATTGAAGTTAGTGTCCAGTGATAACGTACCATAAGGTATAATAATTATGAACATTTTGATCCAGGTAAACAGTTCAACGTTATACTAGTTTTTCTGAAACTTTAACATTTTTTTAAAATATAATTAATTATTGAAGTCTGCAAAAAAGAATATTTTAACCATTGGTAATTCTTAGGTGGAAAATAATAAATATAAAATAGAGTACGGTCCAATTAACGGATAGTTCCACATTTTGGCTTATATGAACTTTAGGTATCATAGATACCAATATATTAGAAGTACATAATATGGATACAAATTAAAAGTATCATGGATACCAATTAAAATAACTGGTTTAGATTATTATTGTTATAGTACATTTTTTTATACGATCGAAAATGAGAAACTGTCCGATGACTTGGAACTTACCCAACCGCTAACCAGTATACAATACTTGCCATCATTAATTTACAACTCTGTAGATAGTGTAAGGAAAATATCTTTAAGAACTATTCTCTTCTGAATTATTGAATCTTTCTCCTTCCATCTATCATTTGGTTTGCTGTCCTTTATTGTCCTTCAATGTCCTTCGATGTCCTTCGATGTCCATCAATGTCCCTATATTAATCTTCAAGCCCTTACCTCATCTATAACCTACAGTAAAAATACAAAACTGCTAAAAGCCACTTACCATTTCAATGAAATGTTCACAGCGCATTTAGCGCAATATTATCCTTATACTAAATAAAATATGCGCGGCGGATTAAACGCAATATATTGCGCGTTATAAATCATGCGAGGGGAAACAATGTCATCAGATTTATGCGCTCTATGCACCTATTAACCAAGATTAAAGACTTTGTGTGAAAGTTGCCGTAGACTTTTGCCTTGCCGCCATAATCTGGACACGAGACAAATAGGTAACATTAGTGTGCTTTGACTGGCTGACACTGTACGGGGGTGATGGATGCTAACCACGGTTATATTATAACCAAGGTAATGTATTTGATAACCAAGGTAATCTATTTGATAACCAAGGTACTGTATTAAATGATAACCACGGTTATATTATAACCAATGTACTGTGTTATATTATAACCAAGGTAATGTATTTGATAACCAAGGTATTGTGTTATATGATAACCAAGGTACTGTATTAAATGATAACCACGGTTATATTATATCCAATGTACTGTGTTACATGATAACTATGGTTATTTTATAACCAAGACACAGTGTTATATAATCATGCTACTGTGTTATATGATAACCACGGTTATATTATAACCAAGGCACTCTATTTGATAACCAAGATACTGTGTTATATGATAACCAATGTACAGTGTTATATAACCATGCTACTGTGTTATGTGATAACCATAGTTATATTATAACCAAGGTACGTACAGTGTTATATATAACCACGTTTAAATGTAAAAAAATGAATTTTAGCTGCCAATGAATAATTTTCTAAACATTGATTCAAAATATTTCTTTCACATTGAACAGTATTTTTAATATACATGAAGGTATACTTTTGTTGCCAAGCTTTAACATAAGGTAGCAATCGTCGAAATAAACACTTTACAGTGTTTTTTTTTTCTTTTGCAAGAATTTGAGCCTCCACTAGGAATATTTGAAAAAAAAATTTAGAGGAAACAAATATATTTTCTTGAAGATAAGGCTTGGTACTTACATTTAATTTATTACAAACTTATTTGAAACTTATTCAAAATACTTCTATAGGCTATACACAGAAGGTGTTGGAAATGGCCGCCGGAATCCTGTAGTCAAAGTCTTGCGCGCTCTAAGACGCTCTTAGAGTCTTCGTCGCCTTCTCAATTGTTACTGTGTCTTAATTAGCACCAAACAGCTTCACACACTAAATTCTACCATATCATGAATGGATTGAGGTTTCTCCGAATAAAAAATATTTTGTGTTGTAGCCCAGAAATGAAAATCAAGAGGATTGAGTTCTTACTGAGTGCTGACCAGAAGATCTCAGTGTCTCTTCTGGTAACTCGTCCTTGAAATTTTTCTTCAAGAACTGCTTAGCCACTCTTGTACATTGAGATGGAGCACCATCTTGCATACAACAGAGTCTGCGGCATGTTGCAGTGGCTCAAATAAGTTTGCCCCACTTTGTCTTTCAGCAAAGTCATGTTATAGGAACCATTAACAGAGTCACAAGGGCCGTCGTCATCGATGAATGCTTGGACAATAGAATTTTCCGTCCACAATCGCAACAAATATCATTGCTTTTTTGTCATTTCTATCGTTTCATTTTACAATATCATGTGGATTCTCATCTGCTAATTCTGACGCAACAATAATTAAGAGGGTGACGAAGAGCGTCTTGTTGCGCGCAAGACTTTGACTACAGGATTCTGACGACAATTTTCAACACATTTTTTAGATAGACTTTAGAAGTGTTTTCAATGAGTTTCCAATAAGTTTGTAATAAACTAAAAGTAAGTACCAAGCCATATCTTCAAGAAAATATATTTGTTTCTTCTAAATTCTTATTTCAAATATTCCTAGTTGGGGCTCAAAGTCTTACAAACGAAAAAAAAAACACTGTACTATTCTATGAAGGTATGGTCTAAAATGCTTAGTTAAAGAGTTACAAGGACTTGAAGTTGGGTAAAAGAAAATTACAATTAGTAAAAACCCGTGGCAGGGAAACGAAATGATATTACGCCCCTAGATTTCTACTTATGGGGACATTTGATGAGTTTGGTGTATGAAACCCCGATTCAATCTGAATAAAACCTGATCGATAGGATTGTCGAAACCTCCGCAAGGGTTCGTGGAACTCCTGTGGTGTCTTTGCTCGCGTAAACCAGTTATTGGACAAACGTTTGAACGCCTGCATCGCAACAAATGGGCGGCAGTTAAACACATTTTTTATATATGTAACCTAATTTAAGATTATGTTTCTTGTAATCATAATAATTACTGTTAAAAATATTTTGTTTCTTATCGCAACATTAAAAAAATAATGTTAACTAATAATAATAAATGTTACAAGATCGATACTTTCCTAACCTTGTAACTCTTTAACTAAGCATTTTAGACCATACCTTCATAGAATATAAAGTGTTTATTACGACAATTGCTATCTTATGTTAAAGTTTGACAACAAAAGTGTCGGACACCCTGTATATACCTGCTACTGTTAAATATATGTGCAATGTAGCATGTACTCCATACTATTAATTCTACAATATCGATATAACAATATTTCTCATGTTATAATAGTGTTAAATATTGTTTATATAAAAGCGATGTTCCATAACAGTTTATCGCAAGGTTTCAACATCGGAATCCAATCGTAACCCCCCGATAGACGGACACATTTACTAATGATGATTAAAAAGACTTCCAAATTTCAAGGGTTCTAGATAAATAAATCAATCAGAGTATGCATTTCATAACATCATTCAACAGAATCTAATATAGAAAATATCTACTTCAATTATATATACCGAATATATTTTCAAAACGGTGGAATCTTCCATGGTGAAATTGAGTTTAACGCTAGTGGAATCTTCCGCGGTGGAGTCTTCCTGGTGGAGCTTTCCGCGGTAGAACTTTCCACGGGGGAATTTTCCGGCCACGATTTCAAGTGTTACGTTGACGCAAACAAAAAGCCCCGTCTGCAAGGTCCTCAACACAAAAGTTTACTTCTTATATCTCATCCTAAATTAAACTTGTATAATTAAATCAAGTGTAAAAACTACGATGGATACAAAAACATTGAAAGTTTGCTCTAATGCCCCAACTTTCCTTGTCCAAATTTTCTTGAGAAATTTTGGTAGTGAATTGAAATTGGCTTTTAAGGAGATTTTAGGGTTTTCTGTAATCAGTAAGAATGAAATTGAGTGATTATTATGGTTGTGACAATATGCTTTTAAAATCATAGATCTTAAGAATATCACAGACGAAATGAAATGGTATCGAATACTATATACCGCTGGTGTAGAACCATTCAATACTC
Source organism: Caprella mutica (assembly GCA_947561585.1). NCBI lineage: Eukaryota > Metazoa > Arthropoda > Malacostraca > Amphipoda > Caprellidae > Caprella > Caprella mutica. The sequence goes on along the minus strand of CANNZV010000923.1, from coordinate 426,522 downwards.
TTTAATTCTCTCCGTCTATAATATGTTTGGGATCTATGAATTAATAAGCATATTGGCACAACCCTGCCCTTGAGATTTAAAATAAATATATCAATATACTTGTAATCTTCGTATGTTCTTCCTAATTTGCTTACAAGATTCTATTATACATAAAATATCAATTTAAATTCCTATTTAAAAGATTAGCCATAGAATTTAATCCCAAAACTGCAATGAAACTTTAACTTACAATATTTTTCTATAAACTCCAAAGACAAAAGGAATAAGATTTACAGAAGATGCCTACGGAGCGTTATTCAAAACCACGACGTTTCATTCTTGCGGCAGACGGCGTTACGGTGTCCCAATTTAGACATTTTCCAGATGGAGAATTCAATTTCCGGTCTGATCACTCGTAGTTTCCGCAAATTGTTTACAGTGACTGCCGAGAACTGACGCAGTCGAGTGAATACCGTAGTGGCGTCAGTGTTTTCGTTGGAGGTGGGTATTTGTTCTGCACTTTAAAGGGACGGATTAGACCTACGAAAATTATAGCCCCCCCACCCCCCTCCCACTGTAAAAGTAGGGTAAGTTCCGAGTTATCAGACGGTTTCACATTTGCGAACATGTGAAATAAATATATTATAGCAATAATAATTTTAATCTGTTAGTTTAATTGGTATCCATGATACTTTTAATTGGTATTCATGATACTTTTAATTGGTATTCATGATACTTTTAATTGGTATCCATGATACTTTTAATTGGTAACCATGATACTTTTAATTGGTATTCATGATACTTTTAATTGGTATTCATGATACTTTTAATTGGTATTCATGATACTTTTAATTGGTATTCATGATACTTTTGATTGGTATTCATGATACTTTTGATTGGTATTCATGATACTTTTAATTGGTATTCATGATACTTTTAATTGGTATCCATGATACTTTTAATTGGTATTCATGATACTTTTAATTGGTATCCATGATACTTTTAATTGGTAACCATGATACTTTTAATTGGTATTCATGATACTTTTAATTGGTATTCATGATACTTTTAATTGGTATTCATGATACTTTTAATTGGTATTCATGATACTTTTGATTGGTATTCATGATACTTTTGATTGGTATTCATGATACTTTTAATTGGTATTCATGATACTTTTAATTGGTATCCATGATACTTTTAATTGGTATCTATGATACTTTTGATTGGTATTCATGATACTTTTAATTGGTATTCATGATACTTTTAATTGGTATTCATGATACTTTTAATTGGTATCCATGATACTTTTAATTGGTATCTATGATACTTTTGATTGGTATCCATGATACTTTTGATTGGTATTCATGATTCTTTTAATTGGTATTCATGATACTTTTAATTGGTATTCATGATACTTTTAATTGGTATTCATGATACTTTTAATTGGTATCCATGATACTTTTAATTGGTATCCATGATACTTTTAATTGGTATCCATGATACTTTTAATTGGTATCCATGATACTTTTGATTGGTATTCATGATTCTTTTAATTGGTATTCATGATACTTTTAATTGGTATTCATGATACTTTTAATTGGTATTCATGATACTTTTAATTGGTATCCATGATACCTATACAGTTTTTATAAGAATTTAGAAAATCAGTATCCTATGTACAATAATGGAAAAATATAAAGAAAAAGGTTAATGGTAGGGTTGTGACAATACGCTTTATAAATCATAGATCTTAAGAATATCACAGACGAAATGAAATGGTATCGAATACTATATACCGCTGGTGTAGAACCATTCAATACTCTTTAATTCTCTCCGTCTGTAATATTTTCGGATCTATGGTTTTAATAGCATATTGTCACAACCCTAATTATTTACTGACTAGATTAGCAATGAAAATAAAATGATTAGTAACTTATGTGCAATAATGGATGAATTCAAGTGAGAAAATTTATTAGTGTACTATTAGAATTAATTAAATTGTTCTATTTGGATATTTGTAATAATCTAAAAATAACAGAAGTGATCTATACCCAATATAATGTAGAATATTAATAGATGTGACATCGTTATATAAATTAAAAATCATATTACAACGGAATATCATAACAATGAGTGAAGACCAATGACGTACAATGATTTTAATCATTTTATTCCATTCAGTTCATAGGATTCTTTGAGAGCATTCAATGGATCTCACAAATTGGTTTAATTTTCATATAAACTTCAATCTCTGGATTTGTTTGACTGAATCCCGCAGATATGCCAATCCATTTAGATTAATGCTATTTTATATTGAAATGTATATAAGGTTTCAATTCATTCCAACCCTTGGATCTATTTTCCAAAGGTTCAATTGACTGGAAATCAAAAGAAAATTCAAAAAGAAGATATCCAAAATGGCGGTGGAGGATGGAAGATGGACGGGGTGGGTTCAGAGAGGAAGGAGGAGGGGGTCGGGGGGTTGGAATTCAAAAGCGATATAATTAATACATTCCCAAGGATTCATCTGGCATGATCTTCCAGGAGCCTCTATAAGATTTAACCCTTTCCATGGAGGATTGATAAGGCTTTGGCTGGATCCTTTGACCCGTTCTTGGTAGCAGATTAAACTGGGGGCTCTCGCGAGATTCGGGTTGAACCGCTGATTGGAATGGAGCCGCCAAAGCTTCGATTGATGGTCTTGGAATTGACAATGGCCAATAGCTGGAATGAATTCCAGTGCTGAATTATGTATGCAAAGTCATTGAACATTTGGATATTTTCATAGGAATGATATTTTTTCAAATCAGGAAGTTATTAGCATTTTTTAACTTCTTTTCCAAAGGGTTTAATATCAATTACCGTATGCGACCAAATCAAATATTCACAAAAAAGAAAGAATATCTAGAAGTTTTTTCATCTAAAATGTCATCTACACAAGGAATGTAGGAATAAATAATATAAGTTGAAAATAAATATTAACTGCATTACAATTATATTATGTAACTATAATAAAATAGAAAAAACTATCTCTATTAAAAAAATAAATTTACATTATTTTTGAAAATCAGATTTCTCATGACATTGTTCATAACATTGCTCATGACTCTGCTCGTGACTCTGCTCGTGACTCTGCTCATAACTCTGCTCATAACTCTGCTCATGACTCTGCTCGTAAATCTGCTCATGACTCTGCTCTTGACTCTGCTCAAGACTCTGCTCATGACTCTGCTCATGACTCAGCTCATGACTCTGCTCATGACTCTGCTCATGACTCTGCTCATGACTCAGCTCAAGACTCTGCTCATGACTCTGCTCATGACACTCACTCCTCCCTAATCTCTAACAGTCCCTTTCTCTGTCTTCACTCATCCCTGATTAGCATTTGAAATGAAGGTTGGATGAGAGGAAGGCTTAGGCGCCTTCGAAGGCTTCCTACGAAGGCCTGATTAGGGTGATGCGAATCAGATCCAAGGACAGGATTAGTGATGTGAGAGGGAGACACTTTGCTATATCATCTACTTTGGGGAGAGGACGTCTGAGAGACACTTTGCTATATCATCTACTTTGGGGAGAGGACGTCTGAGAGACACTTCGCTATATCATCTACTTTGGGGAGAGGACGTCTGAGAGACACTTTGCTATATCATCTACTTTGGGGATAGGACGTCTGAGAGACACTTCGCTATATCATCTACTTTGGGGAGAGGACGTCTGAGAGACACTTTGCTATATCATCTACTATGGGGAGAGGACGTCTGAGAGACACTTTGCTATATCATCTACTTTGGGGAGAGGACGTCTGAGAGACACTTCGCTATATCATCTACTATGGGGAGAGGACGTCTGAGAGACACTTTGCTATATCATCTACTTTGGGGAGAGGACGTCTAAGAGACACTTTGCTATATCATCTACTTTGGGGAGAGGACGTCTGAGAGACACTTTGCTATATCATCTACTTTGGGGAGAGGACGTCTGAGAGACACTTTGCTATATCATCTACTTTGGGGAGAGGACGTCTGAGAGACACTTTGCTATATCATCTACTTTGGGGAGAGGACGTCTGAGAGACACTTTGCTATATCATCTACTTTGGGGAGAGGACGTCTGAGAGACACTTTGCTATATCATCTACTTTGGGGAGAGGACGTCTAAGAGACACTTTGCTATATCATCTACTTTGGGGAGAGGACGTCTGAGAGACACTTTGCTATATCATCTACTATGGGGAGAGGACGTCTGAGAGACACTTTGCTATATCATCTACTTTGGGGAGAGAACATCTGAGAGACACTTTGCTATATTATCTACTTTGGGGAGAGGACGTCTGAGAGACACTTTGCTATATCATCTACTTTGGGGAGAGGACGTCTGAGAGACACTTTGCTATATCATCTACTTTGAGGAGAGGACGTCTGAGAGACACTTTGCTATATCATCTACTTTGAGGAGAGGACGTCTAAGAGACACTTTGCTATATCATCTACTTTGGGGAGAGGACGTCTGAGAGACACTATGCTATATCATCTACTTTGGGGAGAGAACGTCTGAGAGATACTTTGCTATATCATATACTTTGAGGAGAGGACGTCTAAGAGACACTTTGCTATATCATCTACTTTGGGGAGAGGACGTCTGAGAGACACTTTGCTATATCATCTACTTTGAGGAGAGGACGTCTGAGAGACACTTTGCTATATCATCTACTTTGAGGAGAGGACGTCTGAGAGACACTTTGCTATATCATCTACTATGGGGAGAGGACGTCTGAGAGACACTTTGCTATATCATCTACTTTGAGGAGAGGACGTCTGAGACTTTGCTATATCATCTACTTTGGGGAGAGGACGTCTGAGAGACACTTTGCTATATCATCTACTTTGGGGAGAGGACGTCTGAGAGACACTTTGCTATATCATCTACTTTAGGGAGAAAAAACACCAACGAGATATAAATCAATAACCATTTTATTGATGAATTTTGTTTAAGGATTATTTCGAATGAGTTTCTTCTTGATATTAAAATATGGAAACTGTAATAATTTTATTACTCGAATTATAATTCAAACATCTTATCAATATGATTTTTATCAATTAAGAGCTAATCAAACATCCAATTAATAATAACATTAAGGTGTACCATTTACATTTCAATATCTATACATCTACAGTTCTTTGAAAGTGGAATCTGTTCATGAGCAATTGTAACATTCAATAATAAAATTGAACATCCAATTTGAGGTTAATTAGGTGTGTGAATGGTATGAAGATATCCAAGGTTGGTCATTTTCCTGGTCAGGAAGTGAAAGATCAGAATCTGCTGCCTCAGTAGTGAAAACTTAATTAGGCCGCAAAAAAATGTTTCTTATATAATTTAATTGGGTAAGTTACGAATCATCGGTCAGTACTACGTTTTCGGACATATAAGAAAAAACAATATAAAAATTGTTATTAAATAGCATTGTGTAATAATAATAATTTTTATATTGTTTTTTCTTATATGACCGAAGATGTAGTACTTACCGATAATTCGTAAACTGCCCTGAATACTTTTGCTCAAACTGTTCTTTTTGTTTTTATATATAAATAAATATAACTAAAGTTATCCCAGGTTGTATAATCACTGATGCGACATATACATATGCGACATCTATATATTTGCTATATTCTTCTGACGAATTAAAGTGCGAGATTTATTACCTATTCATTAATCAATGAAATAATTACAATTCTAATCTCAAATCCCATTCGTAAATCTTCATCTGGGGACACCAATCAGTGAGTAAAAATGAGAGTAATCTAGAATGAAGAGCAGGCTCCGTAGATTTCTCACTTACGATATTGAAATTCTGATTTCAGTAAAAAATATCCTCTATTTCAATATATATCGTTGGAAATTTACTTTGAATTCATTCATACAATTATAATAAAATGTCGAATATAAAAATTTATTCACTTCTGCTTTGAATCGACGCCAATGTCTCTAAATTACTTGTAATCATCAATTACTAGGGTTGTTACAATTGGCTTTAAAATATAATAGATACCTAAAATATTACATATGGAAAAACTAATTTAACTGAATTGAATGGTTCTACACCAGCGGTATATAGTATTCGATACCATTTCATTTCGTCTGTGATATTCTCAAGATATATGATTTTAAAAGCATATTATCACAATACTACTTTATGGTACTGCCAGGCGGAAAACTGCCAGTCACTTATTGGCAATTTATGTATTTTTGACTTTTGATAAACACATTCTAAGAACATTTTAATTCATAAAAAATGGCGTTATCCATTCGTCAAGTGATTAAGGAGACATTCATTTTTTACAGTTGTAACTAAAGTATATAGATTATTGGATTACTTATTATTCAATGGAAAATAGTATTTCAACAAAACTAATTTATTAAACAAACAGCAAACAAAATTCAGTACACACAAAAAAGTTATAATTACCATTTTTAACTTATTTGTTAAGTCATGTACATTTTAAAAACATGTATATAATTATATATCTATATAGGATTTCATATGTTTATAAGATTTATAATTTATATCTTGTATGATATATATTAAGTGTATGTTACATATGTATTTTCAATATTTATTACATTTACAATTATATTCTCCATAGCATTAACACCTCCATATTTACAATTATCATTTATATGTAAAAGTATTAATTATTTATACACAAATCAAATTCGATCGAGTGAAATTGTCAGAGAATTAGGTTGGTAGTATCAGTTTTATAATCATAGATGTTGTGTTCCGAATTCTAAATATTTCACAAAAATCGATCGTATTTGTTTTATAATGAGTACAGCGAATATTAAGCTTGAAGTCTTGTTCAATTATCAAATTATAAACAAAAATGAAATAATTAGACACTAAACCCGTTATGAAATGATATTTTAGAGATGAGTTGTGTAAACAAAGAAATTGTACTTTGTCCCTAATACAATCATTTCGTTGTTTCTTCTTCTTTTAGTATTTTCTAAGAAAGGTTTTATTTTTTAATTTATATCATGTATTTGATTTTTTAATTTATATCATGTTTTTGATTTTTTACTGTAATGTATATATATACTAATATATTTTATGTATTTTTCTAATGAAGAAAAACAATATTTTTGTTTTGTATACTGAGTAAACATGAATGTTCCCTTAACTCCTTTTAACTAAGAGCGAACGTCGTTTTTATAAATCAAAATGTTATTACTGACTAAAGTCATTAAATTCAGTAAGTGAATGGCAGTTTTCCGCCTGGCAGTTTTCCGCTTCGGCAGTTTTCCACCTGGCAGTTTTCCGCCTGGCAGTTTTCCGCTTCGTCAGTTTTCCGCCTGGCAGTTTTCCGCTTCGGCAGTTTTCCACCTGGCAGTTTTCCACCTGGCACTTTTCCGCTTCGTCAGTTTTCCGTCTGGCAGTTTTCCGCTTCGGTAGTTTTCCGCCTGGCAGTTTTTCATCTGGCAGTTTTCGCCTGGCAGTTTTCCGGACAACCTACTATATACATACAAAATTATACGAGATGAAACACAAACATTGCTATTATTTTATATCGAATAAAATTCTAGGCAGGTAGTAGGGTTGTAACAATAAGATTTTAAAGTCATAGATCTTAAGAATATCACAGACGAAATGAAATGGTATCGAATACTATATACCGCTGGTGTAGAACCATTCAATACTCTTTAATTCTCTCCGTCTATGATATTCTCAGGATCTATGATTTGAAAATCATATTGTCACAACCCTAGTACAGTAGAGCTCCTCTATAGTGAATGTATAGATCAGAGTAAGGAAGTAGCTTTTATAGTGATCAAATTTTCTTTAGTCTGCCTTAAAATGACCAACAGTTTTAGAAAACTAATTGGACAAATTACGTTTTGACTGTATCCATGGCAGACAAAACGAAATTTGTTCACTATAAAAGGTATTTCTCTCATTCAGTACTCTACATTCACTATAGAGGATTTCACAGTAGAGGAGTTCACTATAGAGGAGTCCACCATAAAGGAGTACACTATAAAGGAGTCCACTATAAAGAAGTACACTATAGAATAGTTCTACTGTAATTCTAAAGCAGCTGTGATTACTGCCGCAGACACAGTACTCACTATCTGCCTCGTCTCCCTTTAACTCATACCGACACTGACGAATCCTATGGAATAACTGCTCGTTATTGGCCCATTATTCAGTCATGGAAGAGTCTTCCGTTAGATAAATTATTAGTCGTGAATAATATCGGCGTCACAGATGTACCAAGTCAGCGATTTCGAGACGTGAGAGTTATGGTACCGAAACGGAGAGCTTTTGAATATTTTGAACCTCAATGGTTTCTAATCTATAGTGAGGTCATAATTTTAACGTGTTTGTGTTTATTTAGCTTAGGTATGGATATATAGGGAGAAAGTTATGTTCGCGACGTGGAAGATCTTCTATGGCCCACCATAACTTTTGAGTATCTAAAGTTTTATGATTATGGATTTGCCAATAGTTGTTCATTGGTTGGATCGGTTTTGATAGATATGAATAAAATATTTAAAAACTATATTGAAATTGGAAAAAAAGGATTGTTGAGTAGATCAGTTTTCAATCCGATTTCGGAAAATTTACTCTTGATAGTCAATAATACGTAAATTATAACCTAAAAAAACATACTTGATGAGAATTTCCTATTCTAAAAACCTATACGCTATTTCGTGCGTACTGGTATCTAGGTTCTCAACTAAGTTTGTAACCATTGTGTATGCAGGGTTTAAATGAGTAATTTTCAATCGTAAAATGACTAAATACTAGACATACACGGCTAATACTTATTAAGTCTCATTTACAAATAGAGCACTAATGATTCTCCCTTCACTGTGACCCATTTGCAAAATTAGAACAACTGCCATTAGTCCAGAAGTGTCGAAGATAATTCTGAACACTTCGGTAAGGACCCTTCAGTTATTTTCTGATAATTAGACCAGAAATTGAACTGTTGAGACCAGGTATAGGTAATTATCCCTCTTTGTGTCACAGGGAAAGCATTGGACAGAACATCTTCCTACCAATGGATTGCAACGCTTGTGTATTCTTGTAACGCTTGTGTATTCTTGTAACGCTTATGTCTTCTTGCAACGCTTGTGTCTTCTAGTAACGCTTGTGTCTTCTTGTAACGCTTTTGTCTTCTTGTAACGCTTGTGTCTTCTTGTAACGCTTGTGTCTTCTTGTAACGCTTGTGTCTTCTTGTAACGCTTGTGTCTTCTTGTAACGCTTGTGTCTTCTTGTAACGCTTGTGTCTTCTTGTAACGCTTGTGTCTTCTTGTAACGCTTGTGTCTTCTTTTAACGCTTGTGTCTTCTTTTAACGCTTATGTCTTTTTGTAACGCTTGTGTCTTCTTGTAACGCTTGTGTCTTCTTGTAACGCTTGTGTCTTCTTGTAACGCTTGTGTCTTCTTGTAACGCTTGTGTCTTCTTGTAACGCTTGTGTCTTCTTGTAACGCTTGTGTCTTCTTGTAACGCTTGTGTCTTCTTGTAACGCTTGTGTCTTCTTGTAACGCTTGTGTCTTCTTGTAACGCTTGTGTCTTCTTGTAACGCTTGTGTCTTCTTGTAACGCTTGTGTCTTCTTGTAACGCTTGTGTCTTCTTGTAACGCCTGTGTCTTCTTGTAACGCTTGTGTCTTCTTGTAACGCTTGTGTCTTCTTGTAACGCTTGTGTCTTCTTGTAACTCTTGTGTGTTCTTGTAACGCTTGTGTCTTCTTGTAACGCTTAAGTATTCATGCAACGCCTAAGTGATCTTGAAATGCTTGTGTATTCTTGCAACGCTAATGTATGTCTGTAGGCATTTTGTCTATAGTCATTTTGTCTATAGTCATTTTGTCTGTAGGTATTTTGTCAGTTAGGCCTTTTGTCCGTTAGGCATTTTATCTGTAAGGCCTTTTGTCCGTTAGGTATTTTGTTCGTTAGGTATTTTGTTCGTTAAGTATTTTGTCCGCTAGGCATTTTGTCTGTTAGGCATTTTGTCCGTTAGGTATTTTGTCCGCTAGGCATTTTGTCTGTTAGGCATTTTGTCCGTTAGGCATTTTGTCCGTTAAGTATTTTGTCCGCTAGGCCTTTTGTCTGTTAGGCCTTTTGTCCGTTAGGCATTTTATCTGTAAGGCCTTTTGTCCGTTAGGTATTTTGTTCGTTAGGTATTTTGTTCGTTAAGTATTTTGTCCGCTAGGCATTTTGTCCGTTAGGCATTTTGTCCGTTAGGTATTATGTCCGTTAGGCATTTTGTCCGTTAGGCATTTTGTCTGTAGTCATTTTTTAATGTACCGTTTTAATGTAGCCATTAAGAATGGGTTATATTAAACTTTATTTACAACTATTGGTGGTTGTTTTAACCCGTCACTGTGCACTTTATTTACAACTATTTGTGGTTGTTTTAACTCTTCACTGTGCACTTTATTTACAACTATTGGTGGTTGTTTTAACTCTTCACTGTGCACTTTATTTACAACTATTGGTGGTTGTTTTAACTCTTCACTGTGCACTTTATTTACAACTATTGGTGGTTGTTTTAACTCTTCACTGTGCACTTTATTTACAACTATTGGTGATTGTTTTAACTCTTCAGTGTGCACTTTATTTACAACTATTGGTGGTTGTTTTAACTCTTCACTGTGCACTTCATTCACAACTATTGGTGGTTGTTTTAACTCTTCACTGTGCACTTTATTTACAACTATTGGTGATTGTTTTAACTCTTCAGTGTGCACTTTATTTACAACTATTAGTGGTTGTTTTAACTCTTCACTGTGCACTTTATTCACAACTATTGGTGGTTGTTTTAACTCTTCACTGTGCACTTTATTTACAACTATTGGTGGTTGTTTTAACTCTTCACTGTGCACTTTATTTACAACTATTGGTGGTTGTTTTAACTCTTCACTGTGCACTTTATTCACAACTATTGGTGGTTGTTTCAACTCTTCACTGTGCACTTTATTTACAACTATTAGTGGTTGTTTTAACTCTTCACTGTGCACTTTATTTACAACTATTGGTGGTTGTTTCAACTCTTCACTGTGCACTTTATTTACAACTATTAGTGGTTGTTTTAACTCTTCACTGTGCACTTTATTTACAACTATTGGTGGTTGTTTTAACTCTTCACTGTGCACTTTATTTACAACTATTGGTGGTTGTTTTAACTCTTCACTGTGCACTTTATTTACAACTATTAGTGGTTGTTTTAACTCTTCACTGTGCACTTTATTTACAACTATTGGTGATTGTTTTAACTCTTCAGTGTGCACTTTATTTACAACTATTGGTGGTTGTTTTAACTCTTCACTGTGCACTTTATTCACAACTATTGGTGGTTGTTTTAACTCTTCACTGTGCACTTTATTTACAACTATTGGTGATTGTTTTAACTCTTCAGTGTGCACTTTATTTACAACTATTAGTGGTTGTTTTAACTCTTCACTGTGCACTTTATTCACAACTATTGGTGGTTGTTTTAACTCTTCACTGTGCACTTTATTTACAACTATTGGTGGTTGTTTTAACTCTTCACTGTGCACTTTATTCACAACTATTGGTGGTTGTTTCAACTCTTCACTGTGCACTTTATTTACAACTATTAGTGGTTGTTTTAACTCTTCACTGTGCACTTTATTTACAACTATTGGTGGTTGTTTCAACTCTTCACTGTGCACTTTATTTACAACTATTAGTGGTTGTTTTAACTCTTCACTGTGCACTTTATTTACAACTATTGGTGGTTGTTTTAACTCTTCACTGTGCACTTTATTTACAACTATTGGTGGTTGTTTTAACTCTTCACTGTGCACTTTATTTACAACTATTAGTGGTTGTTTTAACTCTTCACTGTGCACTTTATTTACAACTATTGGTGATTGTTTTAACTCTTCAGTGTGCACTTTATTTACAACTATTGGTGGTTGTTTTAACTCTTCACTGTGCACTTTATTCACAACTATTGGTGGTTGTTTTAACTCTTCACTGTGCACTTTATTTACAACTATTGGTGATTGTTTTAACTCTTCAGTGTGCACTTTATTTACAACTATTAGTGGTTGTTTTAACTCTTCACTGTGCACTTTATTCACAACTATTGGTGGTTGTTTTAACTCTTCACTGTGCACTTTATTTACAACTATTGGTGGTTGTTTTAACTCTTCACTGTGCACTTTATTTACAACTATTGGTGGTTGTTTTAACTCTTCACTGTGCACTTTATTCACAACTATTGGTGGTTGTTTCAACTCTTCACTGTGCACTTTATTTACAACTATTAGTGGTTGTTTTAACTCTTCACTGTGCAATTTATTTACAACTATTGGTGGTTGTTTCAACTCTTCACTGTGCACTTTATTTACAACTATTAGTGGTTGTTTTAACTCTTCACTGTGCACTTTATTTACAACTATTAGTGGTTGTTTTAACTCTTCACTGTGCACTTTATTCACAACTATTGGTGGTTGTTTTAACTCTTCACTGTGCACTTTATTTACAACTATTAGTGGTTGTTTTAACTCTTCACTGTTCACTTTATTTACAACTATTGGTGGTTGTTTTAACTCTTCACTGTTCACTTTATTTACAACTATTGGTGGTTGTCTTAGCCCTTCACTGTGCACTATTAATAATTAAATATTAATTTATAATATACTCAAGTATATTTACAGTAACTATGCAATTACATTTATAGTGGCGAATGATATTACTAGGCACTTAAATTCATTGGCAAATGATAAGTACTTACATTTACCTAATGGTGTACCTAAGTGCTTATTGAAATTGGCAACAACTGATTTGAATCATATTGAATGGCCCCCTCCAGCTTTTAATAATATACGAAAATTCCGCAGTGTCAATAAAGGATATTCTTTGTCATTGACTTTATTGCATGGGTCGATGTTACGACTCAGAGGAACCTACGAGTGAATCTTCAGTAACTTGCTATAGAAAATGTTACGACTCAGAGGAACCTACGAGTGAATCTTTATTAACTTGCTATAGAAACTGTTACGACTCAGAGGAACCTACGAGTGAATCTTAAGTAATTTGCTATAGAAAATGTTACGACTCAGAGGAACCTACGTGTGAATCTTCGGTAACTGGCTATAGAAACTGTTACGACTCAGAGGAACCTACGAGTGAATCTTCAGTAACTGGCTATAGAAAATGTTACGACTCAGAGGAACCTACGAGTGAATCTTCAGTAACTTGCTATAGAAAATGTTACGACCTAGAGGAACCTACGAGTGAATCTTAAGTAACTTGCTATAGAAAATGTTACGACTCAGAGGAACCTACGAGTGAATCTTCGGTAACTTGCTATAGAAAATGTTACGACTCGGAGGAACCTACGAGTGAATCTTCAGTAACTTGCTATAGAAAATGTTACGACTCAGAGGAACCTACGAGTGAATCTTAAGTAACTTGCTATAGAAAATGTTACGACTCAGAGGAACCTACGAGTGAATCTTCGGTAACTTGCTATAGAAAATGTTACGACTCAGAGGAACCTACGAGTGAATCTTCGGTAACTTGCTATAGAAAATATTATACGACTAGTTTTGTGACAATATGCTTTATAAATCATAGATTTTAAGACTATCACAGACGAAATAAAATGGTATGGAATAAAATTATATTATAGAAACTACGGAAATGAATAAATATTATTTAAAAAAAATACTGACATTTTATCTAAAATATTATAAATTGAAAAGCAAATATTATTAAATTCGTATTTCAAAATGAAATTCTCGAAAAAGTTTATTTTTAATTTCAATCCATCCATTCATACAGTACAGTAATGTTATAATTGTCATATACATACTTGATATTTTCCAGTTACTATCATTCTAATATTCATGTTCGGTGATTTGGAAGTATCTGGTAATTGAGAATTTCCCCCAATCAGCTCCAACCAAATTCAGTTGCCATGTCGTCAATTGTTCTCTCTTCAATGACGAATAAACGCCAATTATTCTAGTAGAATTATTTCGCAGAAATGTTACCCTGTACGTGAAATAATTCAAGTCAAGAGTTCACTTAATAATGTTATCAACATAGAGAGAATAGAGTACCAATTACAACATGTAAATTAAATCAATTTTATTGGGTTATAATACAATAAAAAATTAATCAAAATTTATTTCAATATCTTGAAGCGTTCTTAAATAATTGTCTATTGAAATTTTCATCCTGGTAATTGTTTCAATTACAATATATGTTTTTGTTTCTTACGTACGTTACCCAGGTAGCAAGCATTATTCCTGGGATATTAAGGGAATAACCCTAGGAAGAAGGATAAATCCCTGGGATATTCCCTTAATATCCCAGGAATAAAACCTTGTTGCCTGGGTACACCATTCATAAAAATAATAATAAATATAAATAAAAAATATAAATACAATAAACTAAATCGTGAAATCAAAGGATAGAGTCACTGCATTATGTTAATTTCACAAATCACAGTTTTCTATTTTTCTATTATTTTCAAATCTTACAAATTTGTCATCGTGTACCCAGACTAATTATTAAATATTTTCAAGCTTTACAATTATATTAGTAAAGTTTATTTTCGAAAACGTGAAATTAATAATCAGTAAAAACTCATTTTGGATGCACTGGTATTTGAACATTTTATATTATTTTTCTCAATATTATTGATTTTTTTTTATAAAATCATCAAGAATGTAATTAATTGTTTTCCTATTTTCAATATACATTTAATTTGGACACATTGGTAGTAGTATCGAAGTACAGTGAAACTTCTGAGTTATGAAGTATTGATTGCTTCATAACTCGGGTGCACTAGACAGTTTTCTATGACTAAAATCATAGAAAACTATGTTCATTGAGGGACAACTATGACGCAATTCTTGACGTATATCATTTTCTATAATTTGAACATAGAAAACTACTTCATAACTCAGGTCCTTCATAACTCAGGAGTTTTACTGGATTTAGGTACACATCTGAGTGAGTAGTCAAGAAGTAACGTATCATAATCAAGACATAATCAAGACTTAATCAAGACATAATCAAGAAGTAACGTATCATAATCAAGACATAATCAAGACATAATCAAGAAATAACGTATCATAATCAAGACATAATCAAGAAATAACGTATCATAATCAAACATAATCAAGACATAATCAAGACTTAATCAAGACATAATCAAGAAGTAACGTATCATAATCAAGACATAATCAAGACATAATCAAGAAATAACGTATCATAATCAAGACATAATCAAGAAATAACGTATCATAATCAAACATAATCAAGACATAATCAAGAAATAACGTATTATAATCAAGACATAATCAAGACATAATCAAAAATTAAATATCATAAGAATAGAATTAAATTGCCTCGTGTAGAATATAATTCATACCCAAGTCACAGCCATTATCTCTAAATAGTTAAATAAAAAAAATTGAGCTATTTATTTTGAATTAGACATATTCCAAATATTTCCTGAATACTTTTTTAATTTTTCTATAATCATTGTATTTTTCAATATTGTGAATATTGTAAAGATAACGGACCAGAAACGGACCAAGTAAAGATAACGGACCAGAAAATAAGCTAGTAAAGATAACGGACCAGAAAATAAGCTAGTAAAGATAACGGACCAGAAAATAAGCTAGTAAAGATAACGGACCAGAAAATAAGCTAGTAAAGATAACGGACCAGAAACGGACCAAGTAAAGATAACGGACCAGAAAATAAGCTAGTAAAGATAACGGACCAGAAAATAAGCTAGTAAAGATAACGGACCAGTAACGGACCAAGTAAAGATAACGGACCAGAAAATAAGCTAGTAAAGATAACGGACCAGAAAATAAGCTAGTAAAGATAACGGACCAGAAAATAAGCTAGTAAAGATAACGGACCAGAATACATTTTTTAGTTTTGAAAAATATTTGCTTTAGTATTTTATAAAAATACCACATTATAAATAATAATATTAATAATTATACATTAATTTTGCATGTATATTAATTGAAAGAATTGATAAAAAAAAACGTGATTCATTTTGAAAAATGGAAAAAACTTTTGCCTAAATCCTTTAATGTGGTATCTATGATTCCAAAATAATGTTCTTATCCCAATTATTGGTCGAATACCGTCATCTTTACTAGCTACATAAATTTTAAATAAATTATAAAAGAATTTTTTAATTAAAATTGTAGATTTTCTTTAAATCAATTTTAAACAGATTTTTTTGTTAAAATTCTTTTTAAAAGAAATTTAAAAGAGTTTAAAAAGATAAATTAAAAAGAAATGTACTATATAATATAATAATTTCATCTTTCTTTTAAAAAAATATTTTCATTAAAAAATATTTTCATTAAAAAATATTTTCATTAAAAAAATATTTTCATTTAAAAATAATCACATAACAATTCAATTCACAACCATTGATAAATTATTTTACTAATCACTACATACGGTCTCGCATTGGGATTCATTGCTAATTTATTGATGTTTATGGTTAAAAGTGTCTATTATGAAAAGAGTTGGAGGGTCATGGTACCTTTGATAGCCTACAAAACATCCTCAAACATCTCCAAACATCCCAAAGTATCCCCAAAACATTCCCAAAACATCCCCAAAACATCCCCAAAACATCCCCAAAACATCCCAAAAGCATCCCCTCAACATCCCCTCAACATCCCCTCAACATCTCCTCAACATCTCCTCAACATCCCCAAAACATCCCCAAAACATCCCCTCAACATCCCCTCAACATCCCCAAAACATCCCCTCAACATCCCAAAAACATCCCAAAAACATCCCCTCAACATACCCTCAACATACCCTCAACATACCCAAAACATCCCCAAAACATCCCCTCAACATCCCCTCAACATCTCCAAAACATCCCCAAAACATCCCCAAAACATCCCCTCAACATCCCCAAAACATCCCCTCAACATCCCCTCAACATCCCCTCAATATCCCCAAAACATCCCCTCAATATCCCCAAAACATCCCCTCAATATCCCCAAAACATCCCCTCAGTATCCCCAAAACATCCCCTAAATATCCACTATCTATCCCCAATAGCATTTTATCTGAAGGATCATCAGGGATCAAAGCCACAGGCTTCAGTGCTAGCTTTTAATTAATATCCTATTGATGTTTGAACATAACATGTAGTTATACTTTCAAGGGATCACCATTTTGAAATGAGATCAAAAATTAGCTGAATTAGAGAATTAATTTAATATCAGTGAAAAGAAATCAAATTGTGAGATAATTCCTGAGATATTTTCATATCTATTTTATTTTTCAAATATATATTTCAATTGGATAAAAATGTTGATTTTTATTCTATTTAGTTTTCATATGATTGAGTTTAATTCAGTATATTTACATAATAGCCTTTACATCATTTTATATAGACTTTTGTTTTATAGAATCATTTTATATATGATTGGAATCATCAGTTTCTATGTATTGGTGATTTAGAATTATTTGTTTTTTCTTACATTGGAATTATATCAGAATCATAATATTAAAATCAACTTCTTGAATTTTTTCAAAATCAGTTTTTTGATGTTCTTCAAATTTCTTTGGAATTATCGAAAACAATTTTTTTTCTAAATCTTTTCAGAAACATTTTTTTAGAATCTTCTCAGAATCCTATCGGAATCTTTACAAAACCATATTTTTAGAATCTTTTTGGAAACATATTTTTAGAATCTTTTCGTAAACATATTTTTTGTATCTTTTTGGAAAAATATTTTTAGAATTTTCTCGTAAACATCTTCTCCAGAATAACCTAGCACATCACACCGAATAGAAGAGATCACGTAACCACAGATGATGTCACTAGCAAATTCATAGGATAATCCACTGTCCATATCAGAATCTAGAGGATTTTTCTCTCTCCTACAACATGCATTGCTTACTCAATGATTAAGTAAGGTAGAAGAAAGAAAAACTACATTACGCTTTTGTAAAAATGTTTGAAACTTATTTAAAGGTGGATTAAGTATATATAGACTTATATATACTTAGTATGTTATATGATATAATGATATAATATGTACAACATATTGTATCAAACCTTATGGAACGGACGATGATTGCTTTGCAAGAAAAGAAGAAAAAGAGTATACCATCGCTCTCATTGACAAATTTATATTCTAAAGATCTTCTGTTTAAAGTTCTACGTAAATTGCTTGAAAGTAATTATTGCTCGAAAAACAATTAGTCGAAAACCATAATTACTCGAAGAAATTTGTTCGAATGAACAATACCACGGTATTATCATTTGGTGAAGTAAATCATGCCTACCTATGATGTTAGTAAGCCGGTTTTTTATTCAAACAGCTACAGTAAAAAATTTGTCACTATCCTAATCAAGCAAGGATTAGGATTTTTTTCTATAAGTAGTAAGATTTCCTTACACTAAATTTCCTTAAAAACCATGGATAAGTTCAACAAAGGATTTCTTCGTTTGTAAATCAGTGTGAAATAAGGACTACTTTTAATGGTATGAACCATTTCAATCAGAGGAAGACTAAACTAACTGCTAGAGCTAAATTGCTTCGACCAGCTTTGAGTAAGTATTGCCATCCATTTTGTCTTTTTATTGCCATCTCCCAGCTAGCTCTCTTGGTGAAATCTATGCTAATATATTTAGCCCAGATATATGGCGGGAGTGAATAATTGTATAGTTTATGAGCTCCCCCAACCCCGACTCTAATAAATTGATGCGTACGCTTTTTCCCTAATGTAATTGCCTTTCCGTTTCACAATAAACACACTCGTGAAGATCGTTACCTAAATGTGAACTCCTGTTCAAAAGCCCATCGATTCGAACGAACACACAGAGCCTGCTGGCCGAATCCTTTTCACTGGAAATAGAAGAAGAAATGATCTTAGGAATGGCTTAACAAATTAGTCTTCGATACTCGAGGCGACTGAGACGAAGTGGTGGATCGATGGGCGCTATACGGTCCTGATGGAGTCCCGGTATTACAACCAATATTGTCATAATGGCTGCAGATAAAAAGCAGACGTGTGTCTGTGAACAGAGCGAATATGTTATCAACTTAAGACCGGGTGGAGCTGATGAAGCAAGAGGCTTCTTCAATGGCGGTGCTGTAGATCACAACAACCGTGTCAATATCGATAACGCATTTTCAACTCAAGAAGTCAATTTAGACAGGATTTGTGTAATAAATAATCCTGAAGTTCTTAGAAAGATCTGAAAGAGGAGTCCATTTCTTGTCAGTGTAAAATAAAAATAAGATATGTTGCCTCATGATCTTATCGTTAGTAAAGAAAATGTTTCTTTCAGGTGATTAATATTACTGTGATTTTTAGCTGATTACTTTTTATGTAGTAATTTAAAAAAAAATAACAAATAAAGGAATCTACTGCAAATTTTTAAAATAGCTTATTATAAATATTTTTATTCAAATAAATATCTTACATATATATATATAATACTAAATTTACGATGTAAAGTATATAATGTTAGATATATAATAAATTCATATCAATATATAGAATTATGTATGTAATATTTTGTATGTGATATTATATTTATGATGTTAGTTATATATATAATACTAAATTTACGACATTAGGTATATTATGTTAGATATATAATAGATGTATAGAATTTTATCTATAATAATTTGTACAAAATAATAGATTCATACCGTTAGTTTATGTAGTAATAAAAATAGAATATTTTTTTAAGACAAAATTTTTCCATTGAAAACAAGAAGGATAAAATTAATATCTAAAATAAAATATTAATAAAATAGTATTTATCGAATGATTTTTCTAGCTGTGAATCAACGGTGTGATACAATGGCAGATATTTCTCGTTGCGAGTCAATAACATCCTTAGTCTAGAGCATCTCTTTATAAACGAGTCAACTTTGGGACAGTTTCCAATAGGGAAACTTCTCTACCAGTCTCCCTCTTTCACTGTTTCCATCGGACACGATTTTTCAGCAAACTGCTCACCGGCTAGAATTGTCTTTTATTAAGTTGTGTTTGTAATGGTCACTTCGTAGTTTGTAACAATACGCCAGCTGTATCTGAACTGAAAGTTTGAACCTCTTTTCTATTTTGGCCCTCAGATGGTGTCCAGAATTTAGATTTGACTAAATTTACTTCAATGAATAAATTACAGTGGCTATCTTTTGATAAGTTCTTTCACTTGATAAGGAGTCTACGTCTTTAGAAGGATTTCGGTTCCTTCATAAAAAGATATATTAATTCAGAAAATTTGTATTTTTACGCCTTTAGAAGGATTTTGGTTCCTTTATAAAAAGATATATTAATTCAAAAATTTGTATTTTACGCCTTTGAAAAAATGTTGGTTCCTTCATAAAAAGATATATTAATTCAAAAAAATCTAGACAAGGTCTATTTTGTTTTTTTTATTTAAGTATCATTGGCAATTCGACAGAAAATTCTTATATAAATTTACATAACTTTCAGATACAATATTGGTCTCTGAAACTTTTTTAAATCTTGAAAAAAATTATTAACAAACTAGTGTATTTGCCCGTTAAAAATAACGGGTCTTCAATAGTAATTTATTACCCATTATTAGTTTATTTTAGTGAATTCAAATTAAATTTGTTTAAAACTGATACTTTATTTTCTAGTTAAAATACATTTAAAAATGAATAAAAACAGGGGAATTTAAATATCAAGTCAATATATTCCCGTGCGTATCATAGTTACATTCTTCATGTTTAATACCCGTAGTGTAAAAGCGGACACCAAATAAATAAATAAACACACGAGGGAAATTGTTAGTATGCAGAAAATTTAACTTTAATTGAATTCATTAAAAGTAACCTAATAATGGGTAATAAATTGGTATTAATGATGACCCGTTATTTTTACCGGGAAAGTACACTAGTTTATAATATCGTAGGTAGTAACAAGTTAAGATAATCCTTTTCAACAAATTCCTTATTCAATGTTTTATTCATTAGTTTGTATTTTATTATTCATTGATGTATGACATATTGTAGGTAGATTTATTTTATTTATTTTATGTCTAAAGCCATTACTGTAATGAAAATAAAATGAAAGGAAAGAGGTTCAATGATTAAAAATGTTACATTAAAATGAAAGGAGACCATTCTAACTGATTAAATATTTTATTAATCGTAGAAAAATATATAACGAATCATAGATGGATTAATAGATATATTATTCATGGTGGATAAAATTAAAATTATAAATTAAGTATTAGTTATAGGATAATTATATAAATTATTTTATAAACAGGAAATTAATCATGTATAGATTTTAAATAAAATTTTATTTTTTAATTCAGAAAACCCATCTATTTTTTTATTCTCTGTCATTTCTTATAATTTATATCATTTATTTTAATCCCTATCATTTATTTTAATCCTTATCATTTCTATTAATCCCTATCATCTTTTTTAATCCCTATCATTTCATTTAATCTTTATCATCTCTTTTAATCCCTAGCATTACTATTATTTTTTTAATCCTTATCATTTCTATTAATCCCTATCATTTCTATTAACCTTTTTATTTTAATCTCTATCTTTTCTATTAATCCCTATCATTTCTTTTATTCCCTATCATTTATATAAACTCCAATCATTTCTTTAATCCCTATCATTTCATATAATGATTTCTTTAATCTCTATCATTTCTTTAATCCTTATCATTTCTTTTAATCATTTCTTTAATCCCTATCATTTCTTTTAATCATTTCTTTAATCCCTATCATTTCTTTTAATCATTTCTTTAATCCCTATCACTCCCTCAGTAGTATTTGATATCTTCTTGTCACAATAATATTTCGATGTACGCAAACAACCTTGTTGCCGTCCCTTGCATATCAATTCTATGTTTACTTCCATACAAATTCTCTGGCAAATTGTTTCCAGGAGCATCAGATCCAAAACCCTGTCTCCCAACCTCTCCCCCCCCCCCCCCTGTTATCCAGCCTGTTGTTATGTTAGCTATGATAACAGACGGAGAAAACAGGGAAGAATCATCAGGCGAAAGCACTGATGCGAAATTTGTCATACTGTAATCCAGTCAGAAATTGAGATCGTCGATCCTCCGTTTTCTGTAGGTACTCACCAAGAGAGATACTTATGGTCATGGAAGATTATGTTGGGTAAATTTTTCTGTCAATGATATCAGTTATAAATATTTAGAGTCAGTTATTATAAATAAAACCTATGTTGAGAGATTTTTTTTTTAAATATAAAACCAGATCTGTAATATTACTGGAAACTTTTTCTATTTGTAAACCTGTATCTTTTTTAATATTTCTTCAATTACGTCAATTTATAATATACTTAATCTATATAATGATTATATATTGGAATTATTTGTAGATAAATAAATAAAGCTACATTTCAAAATTAACTCACAAAATTGCTGTTGATCGCTCTACAAAATCAATAAACCCCTCGTCTGAAGTTTTCTTGAAATAGATACATCGTCCAAGTAGGAAAAAAACATCAAAATATTTGTGCAGTGAAGCAGTTTATAATTAAATAGCGAAAGTTATTTAATCATTTGATCTTGTGCAATTTTCCATCATGTTTTCAAGGGAGCGTTCTGTTACAAAATCTTCCGGATTTTATATGAACTATTTTGAGCTTAAAGTTTAATCGCCTTTTCCTTGAAACATAGAAGATTTTCTTCTCCCGCGTGCTATCAAAACAAAACACTACAGCATTCGAAAGAGCCACCACACACCCTAACCAAATTCTGAAAGTTATTCGATCAGACTTTTGCTGTGAAAGTTTAGGAAAGCTTTCTGAAACATTTTTATCAAGATCTAGAAAAGTGCTCCTCCATTCTTAGATTTTTCTCACGGGACAAATCACCGAATGAAATTTGGTTGAAAACATTCAGTGGTATTTCGACGACAGCAAGAACGAAATATCTATCTTGGGGAAGTGGGTGGGAACGGGGGAGAAGGGATTGGTTCACTGAATAGAATTGTGTTACAGTAGATCTGATAAAATTTTGGAAATCAATTGAACGATATAAAGAGATCCTTTTCAGTTGAAAATATGACGCTTTTATTGAGTGAATTGTTGTGTGCTTTTCAGATCGTTAGAGTGAGACGATACGTCTCGAACACATCCCGCAATCTTCTTATTTCGCCATCGCAATTTCCGCCCTCAACCGCTATCATTCTCTCCGGCCTTCTTCTTCTCTTTTTATATTTCTTTTATCAATCCAATTCCAAAAATGGAAGTCCCCAGGAACGGGAAATGACCGGTAATATAGAATACTTTACTTTCAAAAAAATCCCTTCCGAAAATCCCAAATAGTGTATTTGTAATGGGCCGGCCGCAGCAGCAGCGGCACAAATCCTTGGCATCCCCCATTTCTTTATTAGACGGGCCGTGGAAGCACGAAAGCTTGTACTACTACACGGATCGCTCAGAAATGGAAACTGTGAATGTAACCATTGCTCTAATGTTCGGCCTTTTGAAAGCCACAAGATTATTCTCAGGATTTATCGTGAAACTCTTCAGATTCACTCGAAAGAACGATAGTATTGGTTTTATTGATAGGAAGAATGACGTACTCCTCCTCGCACAAACACAGTAATATATTGTCTCGATTTCTAGACACAGCCTATAAGCCTCTCGAGATTTATTTTAGATGACTTTATTGTTTTTTTTTCTCTCTTAAAGCTTCACCTCAGGTGCAGTCTTTGAGATTGTTTCAGAAAAATATTATTTTACTTATTTATGATATCAGCTACAAAATCTAATCAATGTTATATTAATTAAACAGATGATTAACGTATTGTAATTTCGCGATTTTGAAGAGTATTCGAATTATCAAAGATGTGTCAAAGCCTGAAGGATTCAATTGAAACTGGCATCATCTTAAACTAGATTTAAAATAAGTATTTTTTGTAGTGTTGATGATCTTATACATACATGTTATTTTTTATATGTGCAGTGTGAAAATTAACCTGACTTTTCTAGAGCAGACTGAGTGGAACCAAAGATCTATTTTTCAAAGGACTCTATTGAATGTTCAGGTGAACATTGTACGGACATTTTGAGATGAAAAGTGTCGAGTATGAATGTGATATCAGCAAGTATTGAGTTTGCATGCTGGTCAATAGTATTATGGTTACAAAATGAATTGCTATAGGGTCATTTTTTGTTTGAAAATTAAATATTTTATAAAAAATAAAAATTATTTCAGTTTTTCTTAAATGAAAAATTATAATTCAATTAAAGAAATGTCTATGAAAAACATATTTCGAAAAAAATAACCTATTTTGAAATTTATTTTTTGAAAAAAAATATTGGAAAAAAAAATAATTCGGAAAAGTTACGATATGCTTCCGGAAATTAAAAAAAACGTCCTCTCACATAATCTTCTATGGCCCCACCATAGCTATTTCAGTAGGTTTAAACTGCTCTCTCCCTACATAATATGATTAATGGCTTGTGTCTGTACGAAAGAGACATGGTGAAAAAAATACCGTTGGAGAAATTCCTTAATATTCCTAAATTCTTAATATTCACAGTTGATGAAGACGAATCATGTCCCCGGAAATGATTTTTAAAGCATGGTTTGCACGGAGGGAATTATATGATATTTATTTTACAAAATTTTAGAGAAAATATAAGTATTTAGTTATTGAAACCTATTTTGATGGAGATGTCCCTTTTAAAAATAGTATAATTTTCCCAATAAATCTATATATTTAATCTATATTGTCATTTTCTTAGTTTATAATGTATTATAATGTAACAATTCTGAATTATAATGTAACAATTCTGAATTATTATATAACCATTCTGTGTTATAATATAACAATTCTGAATTATAATATAACAATTCTGAATTATAATATAACAATTCTGAATTATAATATAACCATTCTGTGTTATAATATAACAATTCTGTATTATAATGTAACAATTCTGAATTATAATATAACCATTCTGTGTTATAATATAGCAATTTTGAATTATAATATAACAATTCTGTATTATAATGTAACAATTCTGAATTATAATATAACCATTCTGTGTTATAATATAACAATTCTGAATTATAATATAACAATTCTGAATTATAATATAACCATTCTGTATTATAATATAACAATTCTGAATTATAATATAACAATTCTGTATTATAATATAACAATTCTGGATTATAATATAACAATTCTGTATTATAATATAACAATTCTGAATTATAATATAACAATTCTGAATTATAATGTAACAATTCTGTATTATAATATAACCATTCTGTATTATAATATAACAATTCTGAATTATAATATAACAATTCTGAATTATAATATAACCATTCTGTATTATAATATAACAATTCTGTATTATAATATAACAATTCTGTATTATAATATAACAATTCTGTGTTATAATATAACAATTCTGAATTATAATATAACCATTCTGTGTTATAATATAACAATTCTGTATTATAATATAACAATTCTGGATTATAATATAACAATTCTGTATTATAATATAACAATTCTGTATTATAATATAACCATTCTGTATTATAATATAACAATTCTGAATTATAATATAACAATTCTGAATTATAATATAACCATTCTGTATTATAATATAACAATTCTGTATTATAATATAACAATTCTGTATTATAATATAACAATTCTGTGTTATAATATAACAATTCTGAATTATAATATAACCATTCTGTATTATAATATAACAATTCTGTATTATAATATAACAATTCTGTGTTATAATATAACAATTCTGAATTATAATCTAACAATTCTGAATTATAATATAACAATTCTGAATTATAATATAACAATTCTGAATTATAATATAACAATTCTGAATTATAATCTAACAATTCTGAATTATAATATAACAATTCTGAATTATAATATAACAATTCTGAATTATAATATAACCATTCTGTATTATAATATAACAATTCTGAATTATAATATAACAATTCTGTATTATAATATAACAATTCTGGATTATAATATAACAATTCTGAATTATAATATAACCATTCTGTGTTATAATATAACAATTCTGTATTATAATATAACAATTCTGAATTCTAATATAACAATTCTGAATTATAATATAACCATTCTGTGTTATAATATAACAATTCTGTATTATAATATAACCATTCTGTATTATAATATAATAATTCTGTATTATAATATAATAATTCTGAATTATAATATAACAATTCTGAATTATAATATAACAATTCTGTATTATAATATAACAATTCTGAATTCTAATATAACAATTCTGTATTATAATATAACAATTCTGAATTCTAATATAACAATTCTGTATTATAATATAACAATTCTGAATTCTAATTTAACAATTCAGAATTCTAATATAACAATTCTGTATTATAATATAACAATTCTGAATTCTAATATAACAAATCTGTATTATAATATAACAATTCTGAATTCTAATTTAACAATTTTGTATTATAATATAACAATTCTGAATTCTAATATAACAATTCTGTATTATAATATAACAATTCTGAATTCTAATATAACAATTCTGTATTATAATATAACAATTCTGAATTCTAATATAACAATTCTGTATTATAATATAACAATTCTGAATTCTAATTTAACAATTCTTAAATATAACCTATTTCGCACAGTTGACTGCCCCTCTTTTGCCCTCATAATCAATTCATATGATTTTTTTAACTGTTAACATCCAATGATTATTTTAATAATTTAATTTTGTATATATTTTAAAATACTCTATATCGCTACAGTATAACTCCTCTATAATGAAATCCTCTATAGTGAATGTTGTGTTCTGATTAAAGAAGTAGCCTCTATAGTAAAAAAAAATTCTTTAGTCTGCCATAAATGAGCACCACTTCTTATAGAAAAATGATGGTCATTTTAGGGCAGACTAAAGAAAATTTGTTTCATATAAAAACTAATTCCTTTATATTCACTATAAAGGATTTCATTATAGAGAAGATTCATTCCATTATGCATCCTCCTTTCATTTACTTCTATATAATATAATAAATGATATTTTTTCCTCCATCTTAAGACAGTGTACGTAGAAGGTACCGAAGATGAAAATATTTAAAATGGAGTATCGCTGCGATCAGAGAATTATGTTGATCGTAATTTCCTTTGGTCGTCGTAAAGGCCGAGAAAAGATTTGATAAAGTTGAACTCATTTCGCGATAGTAGATTTACGATCCTGATAAAAAACAGAGGGCCTGGAATTTACACAGGGTTGTGCTGGAAAAAAGGGGAAATAAGAGGGAAGTATGTGGGTGAAAGAGGGCGAGTCAATTTTGCGAAATGGGTTGCCGTGATAGTAAGATTTTTTTTTATAATTAAACATAATAATCTGAGAAATTGCAACTGAAATAATTCTTTTGAAAATATATAAATAAAATCTGATTTCAATAATAGAAGATGATTAAAAAACACTTTTGAAATTATTTTTAAAATTTTCACTTCGTTTTGCTTACGTATGTTTATTTATCTACAACATTGCCTAATGAATAAGATAAAAATTAATAATAATTCTGTTAATTTTAACGGTTTGCATATCTATTCATTTATATAGTACTCCAATAATCTTCATAAAAATTGAAAATAAAATTTTATCACAAATTTTGATCAACTCTACAAAAAAAAATTAACTTTTTAGAACTACGACACATGTATTGAATCTTTATAATATATATTTTTTTGTTCTGGGAGACAAGATTCACTGTATGTAATTTTTGACTACAATTTATATATACATTAACATTACTTTATCAATAATTTCAATTTGTTTATTAATATGACTAACTTCACTATATATGAAGAACCTAACACATTCATTGAATTCGATTACGCAATCACTCAAATCCGAGTGCAAACAGTAAGCCAAATAAAGCTTACGAAGCTCTAGTTATATGTGCAGAACAGTTCTCCTCTCTAATCCCGAGAAATCGTATTCTCCTATGAAGTGCCGTAATCGAATTTACCATCAATTTGTGCATCATAAAGAAGACTTGAACTCAACTCCATTCTTGACGAGATGAGAACAGAACACGAGGACAGATAGACAACTCAAAGGGGAGATAATATCGCCCGTAGTGGTAGTACAGAAGTATATATAATATATATTTTTTATTTTATCATATTGTGAATCGATATATATAAGGACGATCTTTATAAAAGGTAGCGTTGATATTGAGTAAAGTCTGTGATATTTTAAACAATATGAAGGTTTGATTCTAAAAAATTTAGAACTATATTTTTGGACTTCATAATATGTATATAAAACTCTGAACTTTTTTTATGTAGTAGTTTTAGTATTTCCATGTATATACAGTTTGTTCTGTTATATAAGTAAATGGTTAAAATGAATATATATTTCATCTCAAGATTTTGATTCTATCGAAAGTTAATTAAAGAATTAATTTTGTAATATAAAGATCATAAATTGCATGAGGTATTTAGCACATACCTATCATACGTCATTTCAATAAAAAAAATTATCGATGCAATTGAATAATTTGAGCAAAATGAATTTCTAGATATCTTTGATGTATTCACTTCAAAGACTATTCATACATCAGGTCTGTGTACCATCTTTTATTAATAATGTGAGGAGATATCATCCTATTTCAATTGATTAATAGAGACAAAAATAATGATAAGATCTCTATTGCCTAGTGCATTCGAACGCAAATCCTGTATGCTGTAGTTCAACACTGTGATAGTGTACTCAGATTTCCAATGATAGCAATGCTCTTTCTATTCATTTATATTTGAAATATATGTAGGTAATATATATTCCTTCAATTTAAATTGGTAGTTCATCTGAATATGCTTCATGATCGAAAAAAGAGCTTCCAGGACATTCGCGCTTAATTTATTTGTATACTGGATTAGTATAGAAGAAAAGCAGTAGTTGACAAATACAGATTTTGTACTCATTCTTTATGTATTATTTTTCTGATAGAAAAATCTTTTTGTGAAACAAGTGTAATTAGTTTTTTTATGTTTCCAGTGAAGAATATTTTTAAAGAGTGTAAAGGATACAGAAAAGTTTTCTAATTTTAATGTTTGATTACAGTCCTGAATACAAAATTAATTCGTCTTTATAAGAATTGCCGTAAATTAATTAATTTTCATCAGATATTTTCAGTAAAATACTATGAATAGTGATGGAAGTGCCATGAATTCAATAAGTATAAATAACTTTTAACTGATGCTTTTTTTAATGATAAATATAGGGCACCATTTTTATTTTCTCATTGAATGATTACGAGTAAAACTTTTTTTTGGGCCGGGTGAAACTTTAGTGATTTTGAGTCCATGTACAGAAAATCGTCTGAAAAAGCGTCCTAGAGTGGCAACCGGATGAGCTACTTCTGTGCAGTCGGAAACGTTACTAAAAGTAAAGTTTTTTGGCTTCTGAGTGAGGGAGTCTGTATGTGTGTATGTGTGTGTGTATGTGGTAGGCAATAGCTAATGACTGCTCTATGTGTGTTATACAAATAAAGGAGCCTATGTGCACTGAAAAAAACTGATCGATTCCTGATGAAGAATTGGAATTTAAAAAAAATGTATTTTTGGAAAAAAAAATGTTTTTGGATTTTTTTTTTTTTAATTTTGAAAAAAATTGGAATTTTTCATTTATTATTTTCGAATTCGACCATGCTTTGAATTTTAAAATATAAATCATAAACATGTTTTTAAAAAAAAGATCTTCATTTTCCTCATATAATTTTTTTAATATTTGAATTTTTTAGCATTATATTTATTTCTTCGATTTTTCTCTTTAAATTTTTTTCCAATTCTGATAAATTGATAGTAATTGAAAAAAGGCTCTTAAATTACGCCATCGTTACTCACCTTTTTTTCTCCAAATACGTATGAAAAGCAGCGGCGTTCGAGGCCCCATTCACTGATGACGTCACAGGAAGTCATTATTTTGGATGATAGGTACACATATTTCCACATTAGGACCGGTCGTAAATTTCCAATGCTCTCCATTGAGAAGAAACACACACAGTGTTATTTATTGGTATATCCCTAAATAATGGAACATTCCTTCTTTAACTTGTATATCTTTTAAGTTATTAATGGAAAGGTTGTAATACCTACATTAAAAGGTTGTAATACCTACATGAAAAGGTTGTAATACCTACATGAAAAAATGAAAAATTTGTAATACCTACATGAAAAGGTTGTAATACCTACATGAAAAAATGAAAAATTTGTAATACCTACATGGAAAGGTTGTAATACCTACATGAAAAGGTTGTAATACCTACATGAAAAAGCTGTAATACCTACATGAAAAGGTTGTAATACCTACATGAAAAGGTTGTAATACCTACATGAAAAGGTTGTAATACCTACATGAAAAAGCTGTAATACCTACATGAAAAGGTTGTAATACCTACATGAAAAGGTTGTAATACCTACATGAAAAGGTTGTAATACCTACATGGAAAGTAAAAGAATAATGCATTACAGCGGGATAAAAGTTCTGAACTTTATTCCAGTGGAACAGAAGCATGTAAGTCTTAATTTAGTCAAAACTAAAATGAAGACCATGTTTTTAAATGAAATATTAGGATGACTATTAATATTATTTTTAAAAGCTACGGTATTCTACATGCATTTGTTCATGTATGTTTCTTTTTTATTATGTTCATTATTTATAGAGTTATATATGTTCAATTATGTTCCTTTTTGTCTTTAACTATGTAGAGTTTATTATTATCGAAATATACACATTCTATTTTTTAGGATACTCTAGAAAAAATATCTGCTATTTGGTCGAATGAAAACATCGAAGGACATTTGGCCGAGCTCATATTTACCTGAAATACATTTTATTTTGAAAAATAATAACTTTATTTAATATAATAACCAATAATGATAACAAGTACAAAAGCCATTGAAGAGAAAAAAAATTCCAGCCTTCCTGCTGGAAATTTTACTTCCGGCCAAATACCCGTTCAACCAAATTTACGTCAAATATCCATTCGGCCAAGTGTCAGCATACACTCTTAACATTCACTCTATTCATTTACAGGCTAAAATGAAAGCGAGACATGTCCCACACTTATTCGATTGTCATAAGTCTGAGCCGTAATAAGAGCGGAGCATGTATGTACAATTGTACATGAATAGAGAATAAGGATCGGACAGGCTCCGTTTCTGTTCGATCCTAATGTATATGGGTGATATGTGGATATAAATAGATAATATGTTACAATTAATTCAAATTTTATCTAGAATAAGACTATAAAATCAAAAAATATTAGTTTTGAAAGGTATTTATTATTCAAATATTTCATTTGATAAATATTAATAATTAATATTTTGAAAAAAAATTGGTCTAAATATCTAAAACTATTTTTGCATAAAACTAGTCATTTCAGAAATGGAAGGATCTCAAATTTTATTATATTATCACATTCATCTAACACAAACCTAACAAAGTACACGTTCAACTCCGTGTTTTGTTAATCTAAAACCAATGGCAGATGATTTACGAGCGATACATGAACGACTTCTAAGTGCCTCGCCTAACTTTTCAAATAACGTTATAGTCTCCACACTTGATGTTATTTATGGATAGTTTGGTTCAATAGGGGCCATAAATCTCAAAAGGTTATATATTATAACATTGAATGATGTCTTCCATGACGTACCTTGGCCTCAGTTATCAGAATTGACTTGGAAGTGAAATCAGGTTATAGAGTGTGTGACGTCATCAGAGCACCACACTCCAGTACCAATTTACCCTACTGTGGCGAAATGAAAGAGTGCGAATTTAAAAATAGAGATGCTCACTCATTCTTCTTATTTTAGGGTCTTAGAGCATCTGACTAGATCTGTTACTGTAACAATAACTAATGAGTTTCTATAGCTTTACTCACTTTAATTACCTTTAATACCATCTGAAACTGTTGCTCTGTTATATGATATTTTTAGGAAATTATATGTTCCTTCTGTGATATTCTAAAGATCTATGATTTTAAAAGCATATTGTCATAACCCTAATCATGACAATATATTTTGAAGCATAATTTTAATTGTTGCTCTGATGACGTCACGTACACCAAACTCCTCCATTGTCACTACTGTAAATTTTGTCTACAGTGCAAGTTTGTTTGGTTAAACTCAATTACTCATATACCATCACATTAGAGAAGTCGTTTATGTATTGTTCCATGTCATCGATAAATAATTAGTTTACCATTCGTAGTGGAGAGATAGTATATGGTATTAGCATAATTCGTTTGACGATAGTTAAACTGATTCAAATCTATTGCTAACTATTCATTACATCATGTCTAGAGTAGTTTGATTGAAGAGATTCAAACACAACGGGGAATCCATAATATTTGAGGTTATTAATTAAACTCTGCGTTGAGGGTTTTTTATTTTTTTTATTTTTTTCTTCTTTTTTGAAAGCTTGAAAATTCGAAAGCTCGAAAACTGAAAAAACCTTCAACGCAGAGTTTAAATAGCCTCCAATGTTATCCATAAAGTTATTCAAATATGCTATTTGAATTCATGAGGAAATTAATTTATATTTGATGATAATTATAATGAAAATGCATATTAACTTTTCTGTAGTTTTATCTTTCAGATTATAAGATATTTTTTATATTAAAATGATTAGCGAAGTCTTATACGAGTCGAGTAATTCATATTCTGTTGATTTTCATTAAATCTATTAATCGAATTATATCGTATATAATAACGAATTATATCGTATATAATAACGAATTATATCGTATATAATAACGAATTATATCGTATATAATAACGAATTATATCGTATATAATAACGAATTATATCGTATATAATAACGAATTATATCGTATATAATAACGAATTATATCGTATATAATAACGAATTATATCGTATATAATAACGAATTATATCGTAAAATTCCAGACACTATACATCGAGATTCATCTAACTAAATATGCACTATACTTACAAAGAGATACAAATTGATATTAAATTACAATTGAATTCTTATCAAATAATTTATCATTTTAATCACCAACTGTAAAGAAACGGATAGTTTACCTCGTTTTGCCTTATGTTCATTTTCCTCCATGTTTCATTTTGTAGAGTAGAGTTAATTTCCAGTTGAATTCAGGTCAAAATGTAAGAAGACTTCTCTTCTACACCGTAAAGCAATTTGGCTTAAAGGTAGACCAATAGGTACACTCTCTGAAACTTTCCTGCCATTTGGTGGACTGACGACGTTCACTTACAGAATTAAAAGTCTCGGGGGATAGGAGGAGTGATAATAGTCCTGCCTAATCCAGAGGATACTTCTGCCATCAGTCCTGCAGTAAAATATGACGGCAGCAAAGTTCCCTCAGCTACCCAAGTTTCTTTATGAAGAGATAGGCTGTCAGAAAGACTTCTTCATCAATGTAAGTAGATTCAGTAGGAAAAGAACTTTTGTCAGTTTTGCATGGATCCCTAACTTTAGGGCCCTTTTTTATCTCCGTAAGATACGTTCATTCATACATCAGACGTAAATAAAGTTCTTTTGAGAGAATTTCTTCCTATTAGTCCTTAAACAGAGAATAAAAGCTACATAAACTTACTGCAAACTTGAGGGAGAGAGTCTAAGAAAACATTCATGAAAGGGAAGCCATGGGGCGTATGAAGACATCACCACCGCTGCCGCTGCCGCTGCATCTCCCGAATTTCTCAACAATTCAGATTTTCCCTAACTTGATTTGCCGTTGTCGCCCGCCTCTGGAAGTAATTTGCCCACTAGAATATGATAATATTATTTAAATGAATGAAATGCCATTGAATTCTCCAAAAAGCATTGAATACAAACTGGTGGATTATTTTTCCAGCGTTATAATGTCCGGATGGAACAAAGGACGGCTTCTTTTGTGGACGGTGCGGCCTCTTTATCCGGGAACTGGAGGAGGGACGTTACTCTGCCGATGAAAATTTATTGTGTGAGAAGTAACACATTGTGTTTTTCTGTTTGGAGAAAAAGAACGAATGACATTCTCCTCGCTGAGAACAAAATCTATTTTGTTGTTGTAATTTAGTGATAGAATTATTTTCCATCTTCATTGGATAGCTTTTTCGATCTAGATAGATAAAGACTGCAAAGAAAGAATAAAAAACTCCCACGTGTCTCTGTGAATTACGGTTGAAACTATCTTTAGAGGGAAAACTATGGTTGAGCCATAGAAGATTTTGGTGGGGTCATGGAAGATTATGGTGGATAATTTTCGGATTAGGTAATTGGACCATTCAGAGTATGGTGAAGTCGTAGAAAATTATGGTGGGGCCATAGAAGAATTTCACACGATTCATAGATGATCATGGAGAGTCATAGAAGATTATGGTGGGGCCATAGAAGATTATGTATGGTCCATAGAAAATAAGATGGGAGTAACAAATATAATGATTGTGCCATAGAAGACCATTATGGGGCACTAGAGTAGTATCATGGGTCTCTTCTCAATCATCTATGGTCCCACCATAACTTCTCCCTTGGTGTTCTGATTTATTAACTACGGAATGAAGTGAAGTTCCTGTATAATTTACACGGTAACTGAAACTCTCTAATTTAAATTTCCTGGTAGAACTGATTTATTTGTTCATTTTAGATAAACACGTCAAAGTCACACGATTTGACATGTGCAACCGAACATAAATCTAAAGAAGGTATCTTGATTTTCTTTATTGGGAGAGCACTATTTACATTGAGTGAGACGATATTTTAGGTGCTGGTGGTACAGGCGAATAGAAGCGTACCCGTAATGCTTTTTATTAGTTTACTAATTTCACATTTCCAAAAAGAAACTTTACTAATTGTAATGTTTGTAGATATTTTAAAATTGATTTACGAACATAAATATGTGAGAGTTGAGAATAATAGGACATTAGAAAACTGTGATTTGTTGAATTAGCATCATGTGGAGACTCTTTTCTTTGATAGTACACTTAAAAGAAAATACGAGTCAAATTGACTCAAAATTTGAGTCTTCAGTTTGTCACAAAACCGACTCAAAAATGTGAGTCACTTTGACTCATCCTAACATTTTACTCAAAAACAAGAGTCATATTGACTCCTAATTCATAGTCAGATTGACTCATGTAGAGTCAATCAAGAAAAAAGACTCTAATATTGTAGTTTTGCAGCATTGACTCAAGCGATGAGTCAGGTTAACTCACAATTTTTTCTCATTGTAGTACATAAATTTTAACAATACGCTTAATTGGCTAGCAGCTGATAGCATGGATATGAAATTATTCTGATATCAGTTCAATAAAAGGTTTCAAAAACTAAATATAACTTTATTTCACTCAGTTGAAAATGGTGAAGTATAATTAATAATTAGTTAATAATTATTACATAATTTGAAATCATATCGGCGTCCATAAAATCAATGAATTAAAATCGCTGTTATTTTGACAGTACGTGTACACTAGTTATCAGAAATTCTACAAAAAGATATCACGTTAGTCTACAAAGACTTAGGGTTTGTTTCCCGTAGCACTATTTTTATTTTTTGCTCTACGGTACAAAAAAAAACATCTATTTATAAATAATGTACCATGGTTACTTTATCATTTTACGAATTGTTTCAGTCTGCACAACAATTCGAATGTACTAAACCAGTGTGTACGCTTTTTTAGATACTCGTGGGAGTGAGTCTCTATGACAGTAAACATTAAAATTTCATTAAAAACATCATGTGACAGTCAGTATACTACATAAAACAATATAATGGGTAATAGTAATTAGGAAAATTAATATACGATAGGGTACCGGGGAAACAACGATTTTTCCTGGGATATTCGGATACTTTTTGCCAGATTCGAATTAACATAGGACGAAAAATCCAATCAGTTATTATAAAAAACAATTAAAAAGCATCAATATATTTGTATTTGAATAATCAATGGAATTAATGACGTTAAAATTCGTATCTGTTGAATCTACCTTTACCCTAGTTTCCTTTTTTTATATTTATTCAATTGAATTATAATTAAATGAGACTGTAGAAGATTAATTGGGCTACTATATCAATCTTAATCCTTTAATCATTTCCTCTGGATTTGACTAAATAGGGTTAGTTCTGAGTTATCGGTCGGTTCCACATTATCGATCAAATAAGAAAAATATCAATTTTAATTCATTCTCTTTTTATTTGATTGAAAATGTGAAACTGTCCAATAACTCGGAGTTCACATTATGTATATTTTTTAATAATATGATATCAATTCTAATAATTTTAGCATTAAACATATAGTTTTGTTATAGTTTTTAAGTAAATCAAATATACTTAGTACTATCCGTAGACTTTTGTGAGGTTTTATAAAAATATTCAGTGAATCTATAACAAATAAATGATTATAACATGATCGTGAATTTATTAATTAAAATAATAATCAAAATAATTCAATGAATAAAATAGTTCAATGAATAAAATAATTTATGGAATAAAATAATTTATGGAATAAAATGATATAATGAATAAAATAATCTATTGAATAAAATAATTTACTGAATAAAATAATATTTTGAATTTAATAATTACATAAATAAAATAATTACACAAATAAAATATTTCAAATGAATACAGCAATTCAAAGCATAAATTAATTTCAACAAACTACTAAATAATGTTGTATTCATTGTTATTTTCACAATATATATAAATCATGTATTTAACATTGTTTTGGTAATACAATATAGCAAGCATAAGACCTCTCTGCCGTGGCCAATAAAACACAGAGTAGCTGCAATTCACTGGCTAGCTACTGGACGATCTATATCAGACACTATGTGGATTTATGTCCCCCTCATAAATTATGGGGGGTAGGGTGGGTTATATATCATAAAGTACGCATAGTTAAATAATAGGTTTGATATTGTATAGTATATATTGTTGGTGCGTGTGAATAAGAAAGAGGTATTGACTTGAGGTTGTAAAAAGTATTTGAAATGTTGTTGTTGTTATTATGGAAAATATAATGGGAAATAACTTAGGTCGAAAAAATATATAATTCTGTCCAATTTTAAATATTTAGGAATAAATAAATCTTACTAGTGTTGCCACCTCTATAGCGCTAGTGTTGCCACCTCTCTGTGGCACTAGTGTTGCCACTCTATAGCACTAGTGTTGCCACCTCTATAGCACTAGTGTTGCAACCTCTATAGCACTAGTGTTGCCACCTCTGTAGCACTAGTGTTGCCACCTCTATAGCACTAGTGTTGCCACCTTTATAGCACTAGTGTTGCCACCTCTGTAGCACTAGTGTTGCCACCTCTGTAGCACTAGTGTTGCCACCTCTGTAGCACTAGTGTTGCCACCTCTGTAGCACTAGTGTTGCCACCTCTACATCACTAGTGTTGCCACCTCTACATCACTAGTGTTGCCACCTCTATAGCACTAGTGTTGCCACCTCTGTAGCACTAGTGTTGCCACCTCTATAGCACTAGTGTTACCACCTCTACATCACTAGTGTTGCCACCTCTACATCACTAGTGTTGCCACTCCATCATTTTTATCAATAAAATTATTATTGAATGTCTCTTTGTTTCATAGAATTTAATTAATTTTGTTATGTTCAATTCAGGTGAAAATCGTCAGATCGCTCCAATTTGATCTGGTTTATGAATTCAATCATAATATTCATACTTTATTTTGTGCTCATTTCATTATTTCGAATTTATTCGCAATAAAAAAAGTCAATATGAAATTGAATCCTTGATGAAGCCTAACATCTTTCTTGATTTATTTATAGTTTGGACATGCAATAAAATATGATTTATTGCTGATTAACTTCTTGAAAACCTTCGTTTCTCATTACCAAGTATTGATAAAGTGAGTAATTAACTGTGAGTGAAACTTCTTTTTCGTTAGTTAATTTGAAAACAAAATAAAAAATAAAATAAAATAATGATGGAGAAAATTAGCCCTGATAAGACAGCAATATTTCACGTTCAATTCGAGGTATCAGTGTAAAACTGTTCATTATTATAGGGTTAGTTCTGAGTTATCGAACAGTGCCACATTTTCGGGCACGAAATTTTATCTTTTATTAATTACTATTTACCTTCTATTTTAATTTTCATATTTTTTTCTTTCGTGACCGAAAATGTTGTACCGGTCGATAACTCGGAACTTACCCTACTACACGAGCCAAAAAAATTATGACCGCCGCATCGTATACAATGATTGATCATATTTTTCCTTAAATATTATTATTTTAATCAACATCATCAGGGTTGTCCGACGAAGGACGATATCAGTATTTTAAATTCATCATAACTTACATTTTCACAAATCATTCATCACCGTAATTATATGATCCTTTCATCACCGATGACACTTTTTCGCCAGGGTGAATATTTTTGCTCGGATGTCAAGTTTGTAGCTCATTTCTAGAACAAATAGACTCCATTCTTCTGTCAACTCGTTTCAGAATTCTTCTGTTTACTTCCGAGTATATGTGAGTAGAGAAAATAGACATAACATCGCGAGTTAATGAATAATGAACCTAAGAGGCCTTCTATGATCATAGTAGAGGAGTGATCTTGATATACTACCCAGAGGAAAAGTTATGGTGGGGCCATGGAAGATTGAGAAAGAGTTATGGTTGGGTCATAGAAGATCAAGGAAGTTATAGATGATCAAGAGAGAAAGTTATGCTGGGCCATAGAAGATAAGAAAGTTATAGTGGAGACATAGAAGATCAAGGAAGGAGGGTTCATAGGAGATTGAGTGAGATATATGGTGGGGCCATAGAGTTTTAAGAGGGGATATAAGGAATGGAGAATAACATGTTAGGTTATGTAAGATTTTGTAGTGATACCATCGTCATCTTCGATGGTGCCACTATAATTTCTATCTCGGTTAGTATAGTTAAAGTATTCCCTCATAATCTTCTTTATCAACAATTCTGTCTTTAAATGTTTTCTTCGAGAATTTCACTCTTAATCTTCTTTTGTTTTATCTCACATATTTATCCTCCATTTACTTGAGATTTTAATCTCTTCGTTTGTCCTCCACTTTCTCTTCCTCCATTTTAATCTCTTCGTTTCTCCTCCACTTTCTCTTCCTCCACTTTAATCTCTTCGTTTCTTCTCCATTTTAATCTCCTCCACTTTCTCTTCCTCCACTTTAATCTTTTCGTTTCTTCTCCACTTTCTCTTCCACCACTTTAATCTCTTCGTTTCTTCTCCACTTTCTCTTCCTCCACTTTAATCTCTTCGTTTTTTTCACTTTAATCTCCTCCTTTCTTCTCCTCCACTTCTCCTCTTTTCTTCTCCTCCACTTCTCTTCCTTTCTTCTCCTCCACTTCTCCTCCTTTCTAGTCCTCCACTTCTCTTCTTTTCTTCTCCTCCTCTTTTCCTCCTTCTTTTTGATCTCCTCCTTTCTACTTCAATACTTCTCCTCATTTCTTCTTCTCCACTTCTCCTCCTTTCTGATCCTCCTCTCCTCCTTCTTTCTTCTTCTCCACTTCATCCAATCCTTCCATCACCACCTCATTCCCTCCATCAACCAACTCTCCACCCCATCTCCATCCCTCCTTCCCCAACCCTCCACTCTCATCTATACCCCTCTCCCCCATCAAGTCGGTGTGACGTATGATCTTCACCGACAGCTCCCTTCTCCGAGTGACTTTCCAAAAGTGCGTAGCACGAAAGCTTCACGCAATTTGCCGCTCTTCACGCTTTCTATTCGGAGCCAACCTCTCGAGAGAACTCAAGAACAGACCAGTACTCGAGCATCAGCTCATTTGGGGGGTGAAAGGAACCCCCCGGGGATGAGATGGGGGAGAGTGTTTGCCCACTTAGTATATGGAGAACGGTCTGTAAGGAATGAGGAATTCGGTGGTTGAATTTAGTTCATTTCTTGTGGTTGGATCGTCTTTTGGTTATTAAAGAAAAAACGATATGATAATAAATATTTAATTGTAATTTTAGCTACGATTTCTTTTTTTCTTATATGACCGAAGATGTGAAACCGACCGATAATTCGTAACTTACCCTGGGTGGATAATGGTAATACAAGAATTTAGTTGAAAATGTTCAGAAATGCAAATTAACGGTGGACATTTATTCTCTTTTTATACGTATTTTAAAGAATGATAATTTGAGTTTGAATTGTCACTTTCATGAATTAAATTTTATGAGCTTTCAGTTTGTTATTTTTTTTATTAATTATTAAATAAAAAAACGTATTAATTATTAAATAGAGTATTCAAATGGCTAAAAAGCTCAATAGAACCTATATTAGATTGTTCTAGATGCACGAATGAACAATTACTCGATACACAAGGTGTTACCAAAGATATAATACTACAATAAGATTACGTGCACTCGGTAGAGCGCATACCTTTGCCACCGCTTATCTGTTTGCTACCAAAATATGATAAATTGGTAACTGGATAATAACCAATCGTCTCACTAAGTTCCATGCAATATGGTTCAATACTTTTTGAGTAATTGAGTTATTTGACCTTGACCTTGACCTTTGGCCAGACCGTTCCCAAAATTCTACCAGATCTGGACATTGTCCAATCGTCCAATCAAATTTCAGACAATTTTGTTGAAAAAATTTTGAGCTATTGAGTTATTAATGGCCTTGACCTTGATCTTTGACCTTTAACCCGATCACTTCCAAAATATAACAAAATGTTCCTGTATATTGACCAATCGTCACACCAAGTTTCATGCAATATGGTTCAATACTTTTTGAGTTATAAATGACCATGACCTTGACCTTTGACCGGGTCACTCCTCAAGCTCTACGAGCAGGTCACTGGACATTGGCCAATCGTTTCACCAAATTTCAGGCAGTTTTGTTGAACACTTTTTCAGTTAAGCGAATAACAAGATGATAAATAAATAAATAAATAAATAATTAAATAAATAATTAAATAAATGCTGATGAAATGACTTTTCCGCATTCTGCTAAGGTAATAAGATACACCACTCTCGCAAAGTTATGTTTAAAAAGTGTTTGCAGCGCCATCTAGGTTTGAAACCGGGATATAGAATTAATATGTACTGAGCACAATCAGGTATTTTTTGTACGTGACGTCATAGCAGTATCGCTTTAAAATCATATTTAAGATAATTGAAGAGCGTAAAATTATAAAAACTGTTCATTAATTCAGTTATTCAAACAGCTAATTTCCTAATTTTCACTCACGATTCTAATTTTATAACTCGAATTCATTCATTACTGTTTTTTTATTATGACAATTAATATTTTTTTATAATTTCACATTCTTCAATTGTTTTAGATGTGGATTTTAGAATGTAGCTGTTATGACGTCACGCGCACAACTTCATCTGTCCTTGTTATATTTCAATTCGATATCTTTGGTAATCACTTTTTCGATTATTCGTTAGAGCATTTTTTCGAGCAATTGCATTTCGAGCATTTGTTTTTCGAGTAGTCGAGTAGCTAGTTGTTTTTCGAGTAGTTGTTTTACGAGGGATGTACCAGGTACCATTTTTTAGATATGATCTTACACGTTTAACAGTAAATAATTTTAATATAAAATACAAACCATAATTTATTATAGATTAAGGAATTTTATCGTTTTTAATAGAAAAAAAAAGTATTTCCTCATCATAATTTGATTTTTCCAAACAGGATTATAATTATATACACTTTTTCACCGCATTTATTTTAATTTAAAACAACTTTCTATTCAATTGCTTACCACAATAATTTCATTAATTGTATAATATAAAAATGCATTTATTCGCCACAGAGTGTTAGAATAATCATATTAAAAGTTAGTAAATGTCAAGAGAATATCACATTTTCTAACTAGAACAATGAACATGGAGGAATAACAAGTCCTGTTCTTATCAACTATTCTCAGTATAAATAAGTTAATAATGGTAATCTCACTTCCGTGTACATTTCAGTTTCATTAATAATGAACGCTAAGAACTTATATATGAACACAATAATAAGTTACTTGGCTAAAGTTATAATTGCCGTGGATCATGGAAAGTACTTTTTAGTAAAATGTTTCAATTTTTTAAGAATTATTACCGAGTCAAAATTTCGTACTGTTAATTGTCCATTTAGCCAAATGTCCATTTAGCCAAATGTCCATTTAGCCAAATGTCCATTCAGCCAAATGTCCATTTAGCCAAATGTCCATTTAGCCAAATGTCCATTTAGCCAAATATCCATATAGCCAAATGTCCATTTAGTCAAATGTCCATTTAACAAAATGTCCATTTAACCAATTGTCCATTCGCCAAATGTCCATTCAGCCAAATGTCCATTCAGCCAAATGTCCATTCAGCCAATTGTCCATTTTGCCAAATTCAATTCCCTCTAACTATTCCACTTTTCTTTTCTTTCTATCAAAGTACATAATAATAATAACATTATTCTACATTAAGGTCACTGATCAGTAAAAGGTCAAAGACGAGATGCTCCATCGAAGATAACAAAAGACACTATCCGAAAACCTATTCGTCAGTAGAAGAAAAAGAACGAGAGAGCCAGGGCATCGAATTCAAATTTGCGCTACCGGGAGGGAGTAATTGAAGACATTTTATGTAGTGGCCCTAAATTGGCAAAGTTGGTGAAGTCACATCTATCGTGTCTGGGAGAAGATAGGATATAGTCTTTCTTTATCTCTGCTGGAAAATGACTTCAATGATGACTCTTCCAGTTAGTTAGTTTGATGACTGCAGTGTACGTCATAGTGATGGGACCAGGAGTCTTCGTATATAAAGTATATAAATACTGTTATACTCTTATTGTAGACGGTTGATAGGAAATGAAGACAAAACACGTGGAAATGCAGTGTTTTTCATGTCGATGGGAATGGGTGTTCATATATATGAATATACATAAATACTTTCTTTTTGTAAAGAGAGAAAATGAAAAAAAAAACATGTACTTACTGCTGTTAGTGAAAAAAGTTTATATGTTATATAGAATGAATGATATGTATTACCAAATTAATTTTCAATTATAATAAGAAGA
Organism: Caprella mutica; assembly: GCA_947561585.1. NCBI lineage: Eukaryota > Metazoa > Arthropoda > Malacostraca > Amphipoda > Caprellidae > Caprella > Caprella mutica. Next base: position 383,433 of record CANNZV010000923.1, on the reverse strand, counting down.
TAAATTTATATTATAACGAAGTACTAACATTCAAGGTATATGTAAACAACTTTTTTAACAGTGTTTTGTTTTAAAGATAGACTACGTTTCTTTTAAATAATTCATGAAAATTTACTTAAATAGGTATATATTTTGGTCAGCCACATTAAAAATAATATTTACCTAATATTTAAGGATTTTACCTGACTATCAGGTAACGATAGTCAGGTAACGTCTATGAGAATTAGTTGGACCATCTAAGGCCATTACCCATTTAACTATCTGTACTGTAACCCTTAAAAATAGGAATTAATCGTCTGTGTAATATTGGTTTTACAAGATTAACATAACCCTTTTTCAAGCCCGGTCGTTCGTCATCATTTACACCTGTCCCAAGTAGCAATGTTACTTGACCCAATATTGGGACAACGTTAGCCCGAGAATCAATGCTACCTGGGATCAATTAACTTAATCAATCAAGCAAGACCCGCAGACTGGATCACGTACTGAAATATATTCATTGAACATCAATCTAAATACCTGTAAAATACCATATCCAACAAAATAAACATAAATATTTTTGTAACTACATACAAATTTCATTCCCAATACCGTTCCACGTCGACTATTTTTCTATCCAAAAAACAATAACAAACCAGAATCAATAATGGAAATGTTTATTCAAGTTCACCTTGTTTTCAATAAAACTTTTACCTTGTTATTGTTGCTGGAGAAATGCTCTTGTGTAACTACATAGTGTGTGGTAATAACCATTTCTATTTGTACCAATGGCTTAAACAGTATTATCAGTCTAAAACGCTTGCAACTGACGTGAATGTGACTAATCCAAACGCTTTTATCCTTTAATTCGCTCTCAGTGAAAACAGGATTCAGTTAGTCCTACAGGAATACGTAGAAAAAGAGTCACTGTTGTGCAGTCACTGTGGACTGTTACTGTGAATCAATGTGAGTCACTGTGCAATGTACTGCGAGTCACTGTGTAGTGATACTGCGAGTCACTGTGTAGTGTTACTGTGAGTCACTGTGTAGTGATACTGTGAGTCACTGTGTAGTGATACTGTGAGTCACTGTGTAGTGATACTGTGAGTCACTGTGTAGTGTTACTGTGAGTCACTGTGTAGTGATACTGTGAGTCACTGTGTAGTGTTACTGTGAGTCACTGTGTAGTGTTACTGTGAGTCACTGTGTAGTGTTACTGTGAGTCACTGGACTCCATTATGCAATGAATCACTGCTCACGGTAACAGTGATGTCATTGTTTGAATCACTGCTCACGGTAACAGTGATGTCATTGTTTGAGTCACTGTGACTCGAGTTACTCTGAACTGAGTCAACATTGACTCAGTTCTTGTAAATTGAAGGTTTTGGCAATTCATGTCCTTCTACAAAACCAAACACTCCATTTTGACATGTGTTTAGAAAATAACAAGTAGGTACATGTGAATAGGGTAAAGTACAAATTATCGGACAGTTCTACATTTTCGATCACACAAGATTTTTTTTTCTTACTTCAATTTGGTATCCAAGATACCTGAACGTATCATAGATACCAATTGAAATAAAAAGTAAATTAAAAATTATTATTAAACGATTTTTTCTTATATGATCGAAACCGTGGAACCGTCCCATAACTCGAAACTTACCCCAAGTAAAATGAAGTATTTATCATTTACATAATTCATTAAATGTTAATTAATAAACGATAAAAAAGATCTGATTTAAAAAAAATGTCATTCTATTACATTATTATTATCCCTTCTATTATTGATGCTGGTATTTTTATCAATATAACTAATAATGGTAATGAATTATGTAACACTTTAAAAATAAAGAAAAATGTTTAAAATTTCATGTTGAACAGTCATTGAGTTACAGAAAATATTAACTTTATTCTTCAATAAAAGTACTTTTTTTATTATAATTCATTATGCAAAATATAATATCATCACAATATGATTAATGTACAACTTTAATATAAAACTAATAAGTCTAATTTATTCTAGATAACATTTTGCGATTCTTTACGATCTATCACCCGTAAATGGGGTAATTCCGGTAGCCCGGAAGCACAACTTCAGCGTAAGGACCGCTAACAGCCTTACACTTGCGTTTTTTAACACCACGGAAAAAATCTCTAATTGTGTTCACACTTGCGTTTTTTTAACGCTGAAAGAAGAAAATTATTTTTTCCTTCAGCGATAAAAAAAACGCATGTGGACATATTTTAAGAAAAGCCGTTTTCTGCGGTGTTAAAAACGCAAGTTTTTTAGGTACGTTTTGCATACAGCGGTTAAAGCGATCACAACAATCACCGCCTAACGTTTATCGCTGAGCACATTTTCAATGCTATTCCTACGGGGCTGTTTTACAACGAGCGATAATCGCTGAACATTAGTTCAATGCATTCCTATTGCTGACCGATCATCGCTGAAGGATAATCGCTACAATCGCTGCACGCAAAACGTACCATAAGGCAGCGTGGATACAGAACTTCTTCGTAGTGGTATCTCTCGTAGCCCGGTTACACAAGTTCCACAGTCAGTTGCCAAGCTGTTTCAGTTGCACGCGCGTAACTCTTCGCGCCCGTTAAAGGTACGGACCAAAACCTGGCAACAAAATTACCCAGTGCTGTGATTGGTGACATTCGATCCTCTGCAGCTACGGAAAACTGTTGGTAGGGACACTTTTGAACAGGATTAAGCTCCTAGATTGGCTAGGGAGCTTTATTTCATTTGAGGGTATTTGGGTAAGTTCTGTAGCGATATCAATTTTTGTTGGATATTGTGTAAATGATATTCAAATTATCTAAAGAAAAGAAAATAATAGTACCTGATTTATGAGGAGTTTGCTATAATATTATTGCTACACTAGTGTACTTTCCCGTTAAAAATAACGGGTCATCATCAGTACCAATTTATTACCCGTTATTAGGTTACTTTTAATGAATTCAATTAAAATTAAATTTTCTGCATAGTCTAATTTATTTTATAGATAAAATACATTTAAAAACTGAATAAAAACAGGGGAATTTAAATATCAAGTCAATATATTCCCGTGCGTATCATAGTTACATTCTTCATGTTTAATACCCGTCGAATAAAAGCGGACACCAAATGAATAAATAAACACACGTGGGAAATTATTAGTATAGATTGAATAATACCGTTGTTATATTGCGACTTTTAATAATTCAAAGGAATTATAATGTCTTATTTTCTCGTTTATTCGAATGGAGGTAACTTTAATTGTTAATATTTAATGTAACATTTCAAATACTCGCCTAGAAACCATTAAGAAGTAGTTTAATTCCTGTTTTATCCTTTGAAATAAATAATTCCACCATTTGCCAGAGTTTTTCCCTCCCTTCTAAAGATCGGATTTGAGAGAAGAAAGACTCTTAATTCTTCGCGACTATAAAACATAGAGTGTTACGAAAATGAAAAAAAAACTTAAAGGGACTCGAAAATCTTTCCAAGTACTATCGCTCTAGACAAACAAAAAGACCATATCCCTACACTATTCCTACCGGAAAGTGACAAGGTTTGGGATACCAGGAAGGGAGATTTGCACAATGGTTCACTTCTAGGAACGGTGAAAGGACACACTCCGCGATAATGCTGACATGGCAAAAGTTATTCACGGAATTGGTGTGTTAGGCGTAATTTTATTGGACAGTCGGTAATTATTGGGAGAATTTTATTGACCGAAAATATCATCCTTTGGGTGATCTTCCCCACCATCGGCAACTGAATTCTTTACAATTGAAAATAATAGGGAGGAAGCCGGTTCAATTTATAGGAAAATTTATCCTGTAGAACCTTGTACCGTCTGATGTTCCAACTGAAATAGGGTACGTTACGAATTATCGGTCAGTTCCACATCTTCGGTCATGTAAGAAAAAAACGAAATAATAATAATTCCAATTGGTAACCATGATACCTGAAGGTATCATAGATACCAATAGCAATTAAAATATAATAATTATTATTATATAGTTTTTTTTGTATGACCGAAGATGTGGGACTGACCGATAATTCGTAACTGACTCTATTTTCATTCGAATTGAAAAGAATTATTGGGGAATTAATAAAGAATTCAAATATGAAGATTTTAAAAATAGTTTAAATTAAGTTACTGAATGTAGATGTCAAATACGGGGAAAATAGTACCTATTTAAAATGTCGAAATATCAACTATAATTCCATGCATCAAGCTTTTAGTAAAATTCTCCAATTCAAGCATACGAACTTTAATCTCAAAAAGGTTCGATCTGGAAAGTGATTTTAATTATTCACTAGCTTAAAACACTTACTTCCTCCAGAAAATGCCAAGTTTTTCAAATATGATACGTTGGAAATCACTTATTCGGCAGCCAGGTCCATTTTCAGCATCAATATCCACACGATTTTCTTTCCGGAAACCTCAGACTATTAATTTGAGGATTTTTTTTTTTACCAGAAAAGTTTATAAGGTTTACTCTCTGCTAATGAAGTTACAACAAAAGAAGTATCTGGCAACTTACAGTCAGCAGCAAACTGGTGAATTATAGAAGTTACTGGCAACTAAAAAAACACTATTGGCAAAAACAACAACAGGTATCGTTAGTATAGAGCTAACATTATTGATATTGGGTGGAAGAGTTTGGAAAATAATCAATGGCTTCCCCATTGGATACATAATCGGTAAAATTATCAATTAGGGTAAGTTTCGATTTATCGAACGGTTCCACATTTTCGGACACATCAGAAACAATATTACTTAACTTTTACTTAAATAAGTGTTCGTATATATGGAACCGTCCGATAAATCGAAACTTACCCTATAGCCGATTTCCATTGTTTTTTTATCGAAAATTATCGAAATTTTGGATGATTTTTTTTTCTTGATTTTTTCATGGGAAATATTATATAAAAAAATTAATATCAACAGGAATTATTTTGTATGTAGGAATTACAAAGAAACTTGTCATGTGCCCCTCTTAATCATCTATGTCCCCACCATAAACTCCTCGTTAGTTAGGTGAGTTCTCAAACCCCGTACGTTTGTGTATCTTTGTGGTTTCCTTCATTAAAGCCTATTGTCGCGTTCTCTGAAACAGCCATTAGTGGCGGGCTGGTAACCTGTTATCATAAGCCCTGATTATGAGGCCTTCCAACATGTATATATCATTAAAATTAAGATACCCTGAAAGGACTCCAGAGGAGGAATTAGGCTTTCAAATATCATAGGAGAGATTCTCACCGAATTCCAAAGGAGGTTTAAAAAAGAAGGAAAAGGATTTAGCATTTATATTTCAATGGAAAATTTGGTTATGTAGTTTTGCATAGTTGAGATAATATTCCATTTTTTTTAAATGAGTATATTTAAATTGTTTATAAGGAGGTTAAATAGTAAAGATGTATAAAAAGGTTTATAAAATTGAATTAAAAAAAAATACATTGAAATTAGAATAATATATATTGAAATTTAAAAATATATATTGAAATTCTTAAAAAAATATATATTGAAATTCTTAAAAAAATATACTGAAATTGAAAAATATATATATTGGAATTTAAGAAAATATTGAAATTCATGAAAAAAATATTGAAATTCCTAATAAAATATATTGAAATCTCTAAAGAAAATATATTGAAATTTAAAAAAATATATTGAAATTTAAAAAAATATATTGAAATTTAAAAAAATATATTGAAATTCATAAAAAAATGTATATTAAAATTCTTAGAAAAATATATTGAAATTAAAAAAACATACATTGGAATTCTTAAAAAATATATTAAAATTTCTAAAAAATATATATTGAAATTCTCAAAAAAAAATTTAAAAAAAAATTATCAGCGAACAAATATTTTCAAAATATCTAATAATTAGAATGAAAATATATCCAATAAGATATATTTTACATAAATCTAATAGAGCTTTAATTTAAAGAAATATATTCACATGTTTTGTGCTTGTGTATCCTTTATTATTCCATGTCAACTTCTGCCTAGATTTCCAAGAACTAAAGTTGTAAATATCTAGGGATATCATCAGTAAAGTTTTAATGAACATAAATACGATGTACACATGAATTATAATTAAAATATCGACTATAATAAATATCGAAATTGTAATGAACTTTATAATGATTCACTTTTATTTGAGATTATATTATTTAAGTACAGTAGAATTATTCATTTTAATTATGTAGAAAATAGATATATGATCAGAGTATGATTATTTTATGATATTATCTTTAATAATTTATCTATTTAACTTCAATATCTCTCCATTAATTTCCTTACAGATTACTAACTATGGGAATATTCGACAAGATAAAAAAAGTATGTCCAAGCATGTTTATTAGAATGAACAGCCTTGTTTAATATTCTCTACAAAAAGAGTGAGAACAAACATCCATCAGAATCAGTGTCAAGACCATTCCTCTTGCATTGGTCCCGAGTGCCTTTAGTACGTACTGCGGCATAAATTCTTCTACCGCCTCTCAATTAATCTTTGTGATGGATTTGCAGACACAAATCAATAATAATTGGCTAAGGATGATCGACATATAACGCTATATCCTGTATACTGTGCTTTCAAGAACTGCAAGTACATTTTCTTCTGAACAGAGTGATCTAGATTAGAATGTAGTACTTTAGGGTGTAAAAGATTAGGTTGTCAAAGTTTAGGGTGTCCAAGATTAGGATGTACAAGATTAGGGTGTCCAAGAATAGGGTGTACAAGAATAGGGTGTTCCAGAATAGGGTATACAAGATTAGGGTGTCCAAGATTATGGTGTACAAGATTAGGGTGTACAAGATTAGGGTGTCCAAGAATAGGGTGTACAAGAATAGGGTGTTCCAGATTAGGGTATACAAGATTAGGGTGTCCAAGATTATGGTGTACAAGATTAGGGTGTACAAGATTAGGGTGTCCAAGAATAGGGTGTTCCAGATTAGGGTATACAAGATTAGGGTGTCCAAGATTAGGGTGTCCAAGATTAGGGTGTCCAAGATTAGGGTGTCCAAGAATAGGGTGTACAAGATTAGGGTGTACAAGATTAGGGTGTACAAGATCAGGGTGTCCAAGATTAGGATTTTCTAGAACCGAGTGTTCTAGATTAGGGTGTCCAAGATTAGGGTGTCCAAGATTATGGTGTCCAATATTAGGGTGTCCAAGAATAGGGTTTAGAAGACTAGGGTGTACAATATTAGGGTGTACAAGATTAGGGTGTACAAGATTAGGGTGTACAAGATTAGGGTGTCCAAGATTAGGTTGTCCAAGATTAGGGTTTTCTAGAACCGAGTGTTCTAGATTAGGGTGTCCAAGATTAGGGTGTAACTTACAGAACATGATGTTACCGATTAGGCTGTTCCAGTACAAGGTATTCTATAACAGGGTGTTCTAGACCATTTTGTTATAGGACAGAATGTACTAAATTCTATATTTACACTATGGTTAATATCTAACTGTATTTATTGTAGATCAAAATAGAATAGATAGGAATTGTATGAAATGATTCTGGAGTCAGTAAAATATTTTAATATGTGGAATTGTGGATTTTGAGTAAAAAGATTACAGTTTTTAGGATTGTGTTCATTTTATATTTCATTGAGCAAATTAAGTTTATTTTTCAATAAACCAAATTTATGACAAATTATTCCTGAAAACAAGTTTCAATTAAAATTCACATTAAATTTTTTTTGCCAAAATTTCATTCAAAAATATCAAACAAAATTATTATAATAAAATTTTAACCAAATTTCGACCAAATTTTAACCAAATTTCGGCCAAATATTTAATCAAAATTTCCACCAAATTTTAACCAAATTTCGACCAAAATTTCAACCAAAATGTCACCAATATTGCTACAAAAAAATTCTACCAAAATTTTAACCAAAGCTTATACCAGAATTTAACTCTAAAATTTCAACCAAAATTTCTACTAAAAATTTAACCAAATTTCGACCTAAATTTCAACCAAAATTTCAACCAATTTTTAATCAAAGTTTATACCAAATTTTTCAACCAAATTTCAATCTAAAATTTCGACCAAAATTTAACACCAAATTTTCCATCAGAATTTACACTGATATTGAGTGGTTTTAGACTCCATATAATCCTGTAGCTCGGAGGCCTATATCTTGACCTTAAAAAACACCGGTTAGAGTATTTATAGAGCGGGGGATTTTGTGCCAACGAAGTTCGTGGGGGATTAATGACGTCGCGCCGTCGATGATCGATGACTCCGTTCGAAGCCCTGGCACTTTTCTAAACGTTCTAAAACATTTCCAAAATGGACCATTGAGCTGTGAGAATGATAAATACTCGCCCGCCTCATCTGCATTTATTAGTAAATAGACTCTGGAAGATGGAGGCCTGGTGCACCCATTTAGTTCACGGATGGACGTAATCGAAAAAAAGAAATGGAAAATTGCAAGTAGGTAGCAGTTTTATTCTTAGAATTTTATTTTTCTTACTTTTGACGAATAGAAAATTTTAATTTATCAATTATAAAGATGACCCTTTTTTATTCAAGTCTTTACAATTTTGTTAGTAACTACATGAATCTCTATAATTGGCATCTAATCAATGTAAATGCGTTTATTACCGGTATTATTTTCCTTATATTCGATTATGATCATTGATGTAAATATATAATTTGTTGTTTCAAACAAAAAAGAATGAAAGAGCTACCTAGGATTTTCATCAATCAACTGCAAAATGCTTATTACTATATCAAAAGTATGATTATCTGTCATATAAATTGGGGCAAGATGTTGATGGATAAGTGGCCCTTTAACTGACATGAATTTATCAAAGTTTGTAATACTGAGAGACCGCAGAATGAAGATTGATTCTCTCCAGTCACTGGATATAAAAAAATGAATGATTTTTAGGCCGCACTTCAGTCATCCGCAAGCATCGCAATTGAAGTGTAAGTTTCCATCATTAGTGTGATATATATAGTTTATATTAGCTGGTGGAATTTTAGATGCAGATTCTGATAACTTGAAGTGATTGTAATATGAAGATTCTCGGGCCAATGTTACCCCAATGTTGTCCCAATATTGCCAATGTTGTACCAATGTTGTCCTAACATTGCCAATGTTGTCCCAATATTGCCAATGTTGTCCCAATATTGCCAATGTTGTCCCAATATTGCCAATGTTGTCCAAATATTGCCAATGTTGTCCAAATATTGCCAATGTTGTCCCAATATTGCCAATGTTGTCCCAATATTCCTAATGTTGTCCCAATATTTCCAATGTTGTCCCAATATTGCCAATGTTGTCCCAATATTACCAATGTTGTCCCAATATTGCCATTGTTGTCCCAATATTGGCCCAAGAAACGTTGCTTGTGATGGGTTTTTCACCGAATCTATCTTTCTAGATCGTGGAAGAAAATTTTGCATATAGGTAGTTTACCGCACGATGATATTCTAAAGCTTATTGGAGGATCAACTATATATTATAGTGGGGCCAACGAAGTTTAAGAGAGAGCCATCTTAATCTTCCATGGCACCTCGGGAGATAAAATTTTGGGTACCTTTGTTGGGGAGAAGTAAATACACCATCTTCGAAACGAAATATCTAACAATTTTTATCCACTGAAGCTGAATTATATCAACAAAGCAGAACTCTTTTAATAAAAACTAAAACTTACTTACAACTGACATAAAAAATCTACTTTTCGAGATGATAGAAACAAAATCCAATTTCTTTGATGAAATGAATAGAAGCAGCTCAGCCATAAAAAAGTATTCCCATAAACTCTGACACTATTTAAAATCTTCCTCTCATGGATCATCTCTGGGAAAATCCAGTATAAGCTACAAAGACCGATACCGGTGATGAAGCCAATCAAAAGTTCCGAGATAGATGACGTTGTCGAGGGTGCTCTGAGAATGATGACATATGATAGAGCGTGTGGTGACTCAATTTGTATTTACATATAGAATGATGTTGTTTAGACCCTGGGGCAAAGGATGCCTAGCATACAAACGGCCTATTTTGCCTCCAGTGTTTTATGCCTTCGAGAAATTTGCAGATTCCTTCGCTATCTCGACACGTGTTTTCTCTGGAGACCGTTTGTGTGTTTGAATACAAAGGCTAGAACATAAACATGAAATTGGTTTATATTACGAACAAGTGAGTTATTTAGGTATTAATTCATATTAGGTATTTGTAATTAAAAAGAAACTGATTTGAAGTTTGTTTGCATCAGACCATATTGGAATGAATGAATTGTGTATTTATAATATAAGTGATATCATATATTGGAATTGTTTATTCGTGTAATTGGAATATTAGAATATTTGGCTTATTGGCAAAAAAATTATAATAACTGAACAACCATTTAAATTCATCATACAAGAATATATAAATGTTTCCTCTTTCATTGTACGAATTTCAGGTGCCGAATGCTTCCTCTTTCATTGTACGAATTTCAGGTGCCGAATGTTTCCTCTTTCATTGTACGAATTTCAGGTGCCGAATGCTTCCTCTTTCATTGTACGAATTTCAGGTGCCGAATGCTTCCTCTTTCATTGTACGAATTTCAGGTGCCGAATGTTTCCTCTTTCATTGTACGAATTTCAGGTGCCGAATGTTTCCTCTTTCATTGTACGAATTTCAGGTGCCGAATGTTTCCTCTTTCATTGTACGAATTTCAGGTGCCGAATGTTTCCTTTAGGATCAACGAAGGTCGACAGTTTGTTGTTCTAAGACGAACTTTAGTTCGAAACACAGGCTATAGCAGTCTTCGTACAAATATGACTTGGTAGGAAGTTGTCTGTTTGAACAGAGTTTAGAAGAGAGCAATCCCCCTCAAGAGGGAAAATAGAAATCCCTCTCAAGAGGGGAAAATGAGAGTCTACTGAAGAGGTAGGCCTAGGGAGAAAAGAGGGGAAAAGAGCAATCCCCATCAAGAGGTAGGCATAGGGAGAAAGAGTGGGAAGATATGGGAATAGATAGGAATTAAATGGGGAAGATAGGAATTAAATGGGGGAAAATAGGAATTGAATGGGGAAAGTAGGAATTAAATGGGGGAAGATAGGAATTGAATGGGGGAAGATAGGAATTTAATGGGGGGAGATAGGAATTAAATGGGGGAAAATAGGAATTGAATGGGGGAAGATAGGAATTGAATGGGGGAAGATAGGAATTTAATGGGGGGAGATAGGAATTAAATGGGGGAAGATAGGAATTAAATAGGGGAAGATAGGAATTAAATGGGGAAATAGGAATTTAATGGGGTAAATTGGTATTTAATGGAAAAATCATAACTTTCTTGGAAAAAAATGAATTTTTAAAAATAATTCTTCTTTAAATGGAAGTTCTAAAGAGAATATGGATATATACTAATATTAGTTTTTTTATTAAATATATTGAAAAGTAGACCTGTAGCAAATCAAGTAAAATCAAACATGCATGCTTTTAACCAAATCACAATTCAGAAATATATAAACAAATGTTGATCAAAACATAATTTTTTAGAGAGGTAATAAGTACATACATTAATTATTCAGTCGAACTATTTATTGTGGTCTCGTCTCGCAAACTTTTCGAGATAATTTGAAACATTCTACACAGTGCAACCTTTGCATGAGAAGAGATATCTCTACAGTGTTCAGTTCAGAGATATCTCTGAAGTGCTCAGTTCAGAGATATCTCTACAGTGTTCAGTTCAGAGATATCTCTACAGTGTTCAGTTCAGAGATATCTCTGAAGTGCTCAGTTCAGAGATATCTCTACAGTGTTCAGTTCAGAGATATCTCTACAGTGCTCTACCCTTGATTTAAGTAATTAGAGACATCATTTGAATTCTAGCGACCGAGACCACTTTCCTTGAGAATTATCATTGCATATAAAAAAATTTACGGTATAAAGATTATTTCCAAATTAGCTTACTTTTATTTATTTGCCAAAATCACTGATTGTTACCAAAATAATTTTTATATATTTATATATATATATGTACACACGGAATTTTTTTCAACATGTTACAATCTTCATACCGAAAAAGTTCACTGAACCTTTAAACTTTACATAGTTTTACTTAGAAAATATAAAGGATATAATATATAAAATAAAATAAAAATATTAGCAAATTAATATTTGACCAAAATTTTGTTATATATAATTTTTTCTTCCATTATTGAACCTGTTGATTGACAAAAAATAGAAACAAAAATCTGAACAGCGAGAGTAAGGATAGGCTTATAACAATAATATTCTATTTCAATTAATCATGTACGTAAATTGTGTTGAATAATACATGTTCAAAAACACATGTTAACAATGAAAACAGGACAACAATTAGCTTCATTTTAAAGCGTTGGAATCTTCCTCCATTCCCATTCCCATTCCGAGTCTCAAGATATCAAACAGGAATTAGCAATTCCAAAGATGTGATGAATAAGCAAACACCTTTCATGTAGCATTTTTACCTCAGTTATCTATTAATCTAATTTGAGACGTGGAGCTACGGGAGTGATGAGTGCATTGGAGTGCAATGCACTTTGAGAGCAATTTAGTGCACTTTGAGTGCAAAGGAGTGCATTTATGAGTGCAATGGATTGCACTTTGACCATATCCCATATTTCCTCCACACCAACCTCTTTTTCCTCCACACCAACCTCTGTCTCCTCCACACCAACCTCTGTCTCCTCCACACCAACCTCTGTCTCCTCCACACCAACCTCTGTCTCCTCCACACCAACCTCTGTCTCCTCCACACCAACCCCTGTCTCCTCCACACCAACCTCTGTCTCCTCCACACCAACCTCTGTCTCCTCCACACCAACCTCTGTCTCCTCCACACCAACCTCTGTCTCCTCCACACCAACCTCTGTCTCCTCCACACCAACCCCTGTCTCCTCCACACCAACCTCTGTCTCCTCCACACCACCCCTGTCTCCCCCACACCAACCTCTGTCTCCTCCACACCAACCTCTGTCTCCTCCACACCAACCTCTGTCTCCTCCACACCCACCTCTGTCTCCTCCACACCCACCTCTTTCTCCTCCACACCAACCTCTGTCTCCTCCACACCCACCCCTGTCTCCTCCACACCAACCTCTGTCTCCTCCACAACACCCCTGTCTCCTCCACACCCACCTCTGTCTCCTCCACACCAACCCTTGTCTCCTCCACAGCAACCTCTGTCTCCTCCACACCAACAACTGTCTCCTCCACACCCACCCCTGTCTTCTCCACACCAACCCTTGTCTTCTCCACACCAACCCCTGTCTCCTCCACACCCACCCCTGTCTTCTCCACACCAACCCTTGTCTCCTCCACACCAACCTCTGTCTCCTCCACACCCACCTCTGTCTCCTCCACACCAACCTCTGTCTCCTCCACACCAACCTCTGTCTCCTCCACACCAACCCCTATCTCCTCCACACCCACCTCTGTCTCCTCCACACCCACCTCTGTCTCCTCCACACCAACCTCTGTCTCCTCCACACCCACCCCTGTCTCCTCCACAACCACCCCTGTCTCCTCCACACCAACCCTTGTCTCCTCCACACCAACCTCTGTCTCCTCCACACCTACCTCTGTCTCCTCCACACCACCCCTGTCTCCTCCACACCCACCTCTGTCTCCTCCACAGCCACCTCTGTCTCCTCCACACCAACCTCTGTCTCCTCCACACCAACCCCTGTCTCCTCCACACCAACCCCTGTCTCCTCCACACCCACCCCTGTCTCCTCCACACCAACCCCTGTCTCCTCCACACCAACCTCTTTTTCCTCCACACCAACCTCTGTCTCCTCAAAACCAACCTCTGTCTCCTCCACACCAACCTCTGTCTCCTCCACACCAACCTCTGTCTTCTCCACACCAACCCCTGTCTCCTCCACACCCACCTCTGTCTCCTCCACACCCACCTCTGTCTCCTCCACACCAACCTCTGTCTCCTCAACACCCACCCCTGTCTCCTCCACACCCACCCCTGTCTCCTCCACACCAACCCCTGTCTCCTCCACACCAACCTCTTTTTCCTCCACACCAACCTCTGTCTCCTCAAAACCAACCTCTGTCTCCTCCACACCAACCTCTGTCTCCTCCACACCAACCGCTGTCTTCTCCACACCAACCCCTGTCTCCTCCACACCAACCTCTGTCTCCTCCACACCAACCTCTGTCTCCTCTACACCCACCTCTGTCTCCTCCACACCCACCCCTGTCTCCTCCACACCAACCTCTGTCTCCTCCACAACACCCCTGTCTCCTCCACACCCACCTCTGTCTCCTCCACACCCACCCCTGTCTCCTCCACACCAACCTCTGTCTCCTCCACAACACCCCTGTCTCCTCCACACCCACCTCTGTCTCCTCCACACCAACCTCTGTCTCCTCCACACCAACCTCTGTCTCCTCCACACCAACCCCTGTCTTCTCCACACCAACCTCTGTCTCCTCCACACCCACCTCTGTCTCCTCCACACCAACCTCTGTCTTCTCCACACCAACCCCTGTCTCCTCCACACCCACCCCTGTCTTCTCCACATCAACCCTTGTCTCCTCCACACCAACCTCTGTCTCCTCCACACCCACCTCTGTCTCCTCCACACCAACCTCTGTCTTCTCCACACCAACCTCTGTCTCCTCCACACCAACCCCTATCTCCTCCACACCCACCTCTGTCTCCTCCACACCCACCTCTGTCTCCTCCACACCCACCCCTGTCTCCTAAACACCAACCCTTGTCTCCTCCACACCAACCCCTATCTCCTCCACACCCACCTCTGTCTCCTCCACACCCACCTCTGTCTCCTCCACACCCACCCCTGTCTCCTAAACACCAACCCTTGTCTCCTCCACACCAACCTCTGTCTCCTCCACACCAACCTCTGTCTCCTCCACACCACCCCTGTCTCCTACACACCCACCTCTGTCTCCTCCACACCCACCTCTGTCTCCTCCACACCAACCTCTGTCTCCTCCACACCAACCCCTGTCTCCTCCACACCAACCCCTGTCTCCTCCACACCCACCCCTGTCTCCTCCACACCAACCCCTGTCTCCTCCACACCAACCTCTGTCTCCTCCACACCAACCTCTGTCTCCTCCACACCCACCTCTGTCTCCTCCACACCCACCCCTGTCTCCTCCACACCCACCTCTGTCTCCTCCACACCCACCCCTGTCTCCTCCACACCCACCCCTGTCTTCTCCACACCACCCCTGTCTCCTCCACACCCACCTCTGTCTCCTCCACACCCACCTCTGTCTCCTCCACACCAACCTCTGTCTCCTCCACACCAACCCCTGTCTCCTCCACACCATCCCCTGTCTCCTCCACACCCACCCCTGTCTCCTCCACACCAACCCCTGTCTCCTCCACACCAACCTCTTTTTCCTCCACACCAACCTCTGTCTCCTCAAAACCAACCTCTGTCTCCTCCACACCAATCTCTGTCTCCTCCACACCAACCTCTGTCTTCTCCACACCAACCCCTGTCTCCTCCACACCCACCTCTGTCTCCTCCACACCCACCTCTGTCTCCTCCACACCAACCTCTGTCTCCTCCACACCCACCCCTGTCTCCTCCACACCAACCTCTGTCTCCTCCACACCCACCTCTGTCTCCTCCACACCCACCCCTGTCTCCTCCACACCAACCTCTGTCTCCTCCACAACACCCCTGTCTCCTCCACACCCACCTCTGTCTCCTCCACACCAACCCTTGTCTCCCCAACACCAACCTCTGTCTCCTCCACACCCACCCCTGTCTCCTCCACACCCACCCCTGTCTTCTCCACACCAACCCTTGTCTTCTCCACACCAACCCCTGTCTCCTCCACACCCACCCCTGTCTTCTCCACACCAACCCTTGTCTCCTCCACACCAACCTCTGTCTCCTCCACACCCACCTCTGTCTCCTCCACACCAACCTCTGTCTCCTCCACACCAACCTCTGTCTCCTCCACACCAACCCCTATCTCCTCCACACCCACCTCTGTCTCCTCCACACCCACCATTGTCTCCTCCACACCAACCTCTGTCTCCTCCACACCCACCCCTGTCTCCTCCACAACCACCCCTGTCTCCTCCACACCAACCCTTGTCTCCTCCACACCAACCTCTGTCTCCTCCACACCAACCTCTGTCTCCTCCACACCACCCCTGTCTCCTCCACACCCACCTCTGTCTCCTCCACACCAACCTCTGTCTCCTCCACACCAACCCCTGTCTCCTCCACACCAACCCCTGTCTCCTCCACACCCACCCCTGTCTCCTCCACACCAACCCCTGTCTCCTCCACACCAACCTCTTTTTCCTCCACACCAACCTCTGTCTCCTCAAAACCAACCTCTGTCTCCTCCACACCAACCTCTGTCTCCTCCACACCAACCTCTGTCTTCTCCACACCAACCCCTGTCTCCTCCACACCCACCTCTGTCTCCTCCACACCCACCTCTGTCTCCTCCACACCAACCTCGGTCTCCTCCAAACCCACCCCTGTCTCCTCCACACCCACCCCTGTCTCCTCCACACCAACCCTTGTCTCCTCCACACCAACCTCTGTCTCCTCCACACCAACCTCTGTCTCCTCCACACCAACCTCTGTCTCCTCCACACCAACCCCTGTCTCCTCCACACCAACCTCTGTCTCCTCCACACCAACCTCTGTCTCCTCCACACCAACCTCTGTCTCCTCCACACCAACCTCTGTCTCCTCCACACCAACCTCTGTCTCCTCCACACCAACCTCTGTCTCCTCCACACCAACCCCTGTCTCCTCCACACCAACCTCTGTCTCCTCCACACCAACCCCTGTCTCCTCCACACCAACCTCTGTCTCCTCCACACAAACCTCTGTCTCCTCCACACCAACCTCTGTCTCCTCCACACCAACCTCTGTCTCCTCCACACCAACCCCTGTCTCCTCCACACCAACCCCTGTCTCCTCCACACCAACCCCTGTCTCCTCCACACCAACCCCTGTCTCCTCCACACCAACCTCTGTCTCCTCCACACCAACCCCTGTCTCCTCCACACCAACCCCTGTCTCCTCCACACCAACCCCTGTCTCCTCCACACCAACCCCTGTCTCCTCCACACCAACCCCTGTCTTCTCCACACCAACCTCTGTCTCCTCCACACCAACCTCTGTCTCCTCCACACCAACCTCTGTCTCCTCCACACCAACCCCTGTCTCCTCCACACCAACCTCTGTCTCCTCCACACCAACCCCTGTCTCCTCCACACCAACCTCTGTCTTCTCCACACCAACCTCTGTCTCCTCCACACCAACCCCTGTCTCCTCCACACCAACCTCTGTCTCCTCCACACCAACCTCTGTCTCCTCCACACCAACCTCTGTCTCCTCCACACCAACCTCTGTCTCCTCCACACCAACCCCTGTCTCCTCCACACCAACCTCTGTCTCCTCCACACCAACCCCTGTCTCCTCCACACCAACCCCGTCTTCACTATCGGAGTGTCTGTACGCGTCGGAGAACTCTTAAGCTAACCTAAATCAAATTCGCAGTTTTTCTGAAGTTCAAACGAGGCGTCGGAGAAATGGAGGGTGGAGAGAGGGGAGAATTGGAGGGGGAGGTAATGAAGGAGGAAGTGGAGGAATGATGGAGAACCGGGGGAAGGAAGTAGTTAGAATAAGGGATAGTTGGGTAAGGTCTGTGGAGGAGGAGAAGAAGAAAAATAGTTATGCGAAAACAATATTCAAGAAATTTAACAAAAAATAAATTTAGAAATTCATAAATACTATGAATGAAAAGACCTGAGTACAATTAAATAACATATTACAACATAATGTTATGTATATAAACATATATAACATATGAAACATAGCCGATCACCGTAATTAATTTCCTATTCTTCATCACTATTATTATTACTGTGTTCAATGCACAGGCTTTGGTTCTTTATGA
This sequence comes from Caprella mutica, assembly GCA_947561585.1. Classification (NCBI taxonomy): domain Eukaryota; kingdom Metazoa; phylum Arthropoda; class Malacostraca; order Amphipoda; family Caprellidae; genus Caprella; species Caprella mutica. The sequence goes on along the minus strand of CANNZV010000923.1, from coordinate 365,534 downwards.
ACGAATTCTATTTTTCCCCTTTACAATTTCTCGGTGTTCAGGTCTTGCCATCGCTGTGAGGTGTAACTGAATTCTTTGATGTATAATATAGATAGAAATATACTGTAAATTCTAAGGAGTGTTCGTTGCTAGGAGACTCCATTTCATATCTTTCGCTCGATTGAACTGTAATATCTTGGCTCAAAATTGGTGATGTTATGTAATACATTTATTCTTATACTAGAGGACGAAATGGTGGCCGGTATATTCTGTTGACAGACGTTTCGTCGAAAAACGTTGTGTCGAATGACGTTTTGTAGACGTTTCATCGACAAGACGTTTCGTACTAGTACTAGTTAGGAAAACATGTTTGCCCAGATCATAAATTTGGGGACACCCACTTTCCGACAACGGTAAGAAATATTCAACATTCAGATTGGTTAATGATCTATTTTTGTCCTTAGTTCTGGTAACTGTTGGTATCTGGTAATTCAATCGTTACTGTATGTACTAAAGTAGTATCTATCCTATTTTGGTACAGGAAATATATTCATTATCAAAGATAGGTTTTAAAAAATCACATTTTTACTGGTTATTTTACCATGATACCTACAGGTATCATGGATACCAATTAAAATAACGAATTAAAATGAATTATAAATTGTTTTCCTATATGGACGAAAATCTGGAACCAGTCTATAACTCGGAACCTACCCTATATTATATTTGCAGTGTCAAGTTATGTAGCGAAACACTGTCACAAGTTTCTAGTTGCCGCGATAAGCCATCGAAATTGGGGCAAAATTGGCTAGAAATTGAAAAGCCTTGAGGCACATCCGTACAGAATCTGCGGAGCTCTGGCAGGAAAAAATGTATATGAGGTGCTCTGAAATTCCTCCGTCTCCGTACAAAAACCCCCATCCACCAACCCGCTTCCCGTTCGAACCAAATTGTTGGTGTTTATGGTCGGTCGAATCCACGTGCAGATAGAGAGAGAGAGATCAGGAGTGAGAAATTGTGTCAAATCTTTTCTGGATTAGGACAGCCGAGATCAATTATTAGAGCAGTTCTTTCAGGGATAAACATTTGTGTATATCTGATGACTCAGCTAGAAACTTCAGAGGGCTTTTGATTGGACCTAAAGCGTCACAAGAAGAAGATGAAGAAGACCGATAGCAGGCAGCACCAGCTCAAATTATTTCATAAACCTTCCCCGTACCTATATATATCCTGCTGTAGAAATCAAAACTTTCCTGTTTTATATCCGAAAACTTGATGAAAGATTTTTAGAGTTTGGAGAGATAATTTGAGACGTTTCGTCACTGGAAGTGAAGTAATTGCATTGGACTTTTTTCCTCCCTGTAAGTCTAAAAAAAAAGGCCTCTCGACAATTTTCTTATGAAATTTATTACTCAACATTTTTCAAAACTTGAAATCAGTTCGTGAAAGACAGTTAGGGTGGACAGGGTGAAGGAGGATGGATATAATAAGCAGTTGCAGCCTTTCAACTTTTATTTTATAGAGAAATTTCTTCAAAAAAGTTTCTGTTCTAACATTTTATATTTGCAATTGCAAAACTCAATTTTGGACAGTTCTAATTTTTTTCCAAAATCGTAAAAATTTCTCCCTGTGGAAATTACTTTTTTTTGCGATTTCATAAGTTAGAAAATGATCGAAACAATAAGAAATATTCTAGTCTAGTTAAGAGTATTGCTTAATAATTCTAAACACCATCCATTTCTTAAATCTAGATTACGTGTTTTTTATCTATTGCAACAGTTTTAATTCTTAAAAATTAGTTACGAATACAATTTAGTAAAAATGAACCAATTTCCTCTTATTATCTTTATTTTTTATTTTTTTTTAAGACAATATTATCATTAAAACTATATTTTCGACCTAATTTTAATAAAAAATAATCATTTTATATATACTTACAATTAACTCAAATGCACCCAACCATTTAAAAATGCGATGATTTTTAATTTCATGCAATAATAGATATTCCTCATTGGCACTTTCCACCATTTCAACTTATTATTAATTCTACCTAACTAGCTTTATTATTCAAAATTCCCTCTCTAATGTATAAGAATAGTCAACTGGGGACTTGAAAGGACTCCATCGGGGAGATTTAAATGGAGAAATTAAGGATGCCCCTTCCTTCCAATAGAATTTCTGGAGCTAATTGAAAAGCCCCTCTCAAAAGATCTTCTTTGGGATTCTATATACAATTACGATATTTAATCTTAGAACACACTTTAGGGACACTATTAGGAATTTCAGTAGGATCCCAGTCGGAAATTTGTACACGTTGTATGGCTTCAAGATGTCATAAGATTATTCAGGTTGAAGAACTGTTCGAATTTAGTTTTTCAGTCGAATTTAGCTAGGAATTTCAATTTCTTTTCTATTTTTATAGATTTAAAATATTATTGTTTTTACGTTAATGAAAGAGATCATATCATTCATTTATTTAATAAAACTTATTCCTACTATATAGGTCGATCCAAAAGCACATGAGCTTCGAGGGCCGTTATAAATATATTTAAAAAAATTATATACATATTTAACTTCTTTTGTATTAGTAACTTTTCACGAATAAATTGTTTCATTCATTTCATTCAAAATAGAGAATATATATTTCTTGGCCACTCTATAATTCTTGAAATACAGGCATCCCCCGCTTTAGTTACCAAATCACGACTCAGTTTAGTTACCAAACGGTAACTAAAGCGAATAAAAGTAACAATAAATTCAAAATTGTCACTCCTTGATTATATGTATCATTTTCTATGAGTTATAGAAAGAAATTTTGTTTTAGAGTTATTAGAGTACTATGTATATAAGAATATTAATAATAATATACAGTCTTTCATTGTTTGTGACTGTGATGAAAAAGTTTTTAAAGTCGTGCATTTAATAAATGTTTTAAAATCCATCCATAGCTTAACTCTCACTCAGTATAGGCGGGTAATTAATAGATAATTAGACTTTTTTAATTATTGTTCTACATTTACCAAACAGCAGTTTTATGCTCTATGAAATATTTTTGGTGGTAGGGTAGGTACTAAGTTCCAAGTTATTGGTTGATTCTACAATTTCGGACACGTCAGAAAAGAAAGTATTATAATTATTATTTAACTTCCATTCTAATTGGTAGCATGGATACCAATTGAAATAAAAGTTAAATAATGATTATTATATAAAGATTTTCACGTGTTCGAAAATATGGAACCGTGCCATAACACGGAACTTACCCTAAAATAGGACATGTTGAATTTCTGAACCAATTACTTCTAATAACCTCATCTGGATTATAATTTTGATATTTTTTTTAGTTACCGTGAAATAATCAGAAAAAATTGTCTCCGTTTTATATGTCTACGAACGGTTCTTATTTCGAAACATGACTCGAAATAAGGACAACTTTTACTAAAGTGAGTTGTACTTAAAGCGAGGCTTGCCTGTATTAATTTTTTTTAATTTTCAAAAATCTCAATCTTTTAATCTTCAAAAAAAAATTATTTGTATTTAACAAAATTTTTTATCTTTTTAATTTTCAAAATGCTTAACATTTTTTTTTTACAAAAAAAATTATTTTACTATTTTATAATTTATTAAATTTTCTACTTTTTCTATTTTTTAAATATATTTAAAAAGAATTTTTTTAAATGTTAAATGCTATAATCCATTAATAATCAATTATGGTAATTATACCGTTATTTATTTCATAGCCATATTATCACAGGGCCTAATCAATAATAAATTGATAAGTTTTTACCGCAAGTTCCTAATTTCCACATCGCTACTTTCAATCATATGGCGAAGAAGAATAAGGTGGAGCAGGGGGAAGTTAAGGAAGGGGGAGAGAGGGGGGGGAATGTTTTTGAATAAAGTTGTACGGAGGAGTAGTGCGCTTGTAGATAAGAAGAGTTGGTAGGAAAAGAATACGCTGGAAAATTATCATCAAACAGCAATTTAAGACTCAAGGAATTTGCACTTTTGCCGGTAGGAAATTCGGCAAAAAGCCTTTTCGCGATATTTAGAAATTGATGATAAATTCTGAAATGATAAGAGTTTTATAAATTATTTTTACGGGAAGGGATAACTTGATTGGTTGAGTAATATGAAAATTATGATACATTAATATTAATAATTAAGTTATTTAAAAGTTAAAATAATATGAAGGAATGAATATTTGTGGAAATAATATGTGAATTCAATTAATTTGTTTTTAAACATTGAATTTCAAAATATTTTAAATCCAATGCCAGTAACCCCATCCAGTTATTTTCAAACCCCAATTCAAACCCCAGTAATCCCAAATCCAAAAATTGTTTCCAAACCCCAATCTATCAAATCCCCATCTAACAATTACCAAATACAACAATCCCCTGCCACCCAACCCCTTCCACCAATACAACCCCAAATCCAATCCCCGAATCCTCCCAATCAACCCCCACAACTCCCCGCGCCCCAAGTGCATTGCCCACCTTTTTTTACTATCCCCATCTTATGCCAGAGAGCTGATGCAGTTAATTATTTTTGGCGAAGTGAGATTATTGTGAAGGAGGCAGTGGGCCTCATTACGATTAATGGGCCATGAAATCTTGACTTGGAATCAGACAATAGGACCCTGGGTACGCCGTAAAAAAGGCATAATAACCCCAGATATTGGCCCTACTCAACAGTACCCCATAAACTTTATCTCTGGCTCTCGCTATAAACTTGATGGCTGAGAGAATGATTTGCGTAAAGATATTGCGTCTTACGACCTATCAACTAACTACAAAAACTTAAATACATTTCGCTGATAAAAATCAAATTAACTTGTTTTGATTATCTTATTTATGTACTTCTGTGATAAAAAAAATTAGGGTTACTTTGATTATCTTAGTTATATACTTCTGTGAAAAAAGAAACGATTAGGCTTACTTCTGTGATGAAAAAAACAATTAGACTTCGCTGATAAAGATAACAAAAACTGTCTGTTTGAATAATAAAAAATTACTACTTCATTGATAAAAAAAACTTTGATAATCAGAACGTTCAGGAACTATTTATTAATCTTTGGTAATGGAAAAATAAATATTACTTGGTACATTAAATGGAACAAAATAATAGCAATCTAATGTTAGCTAAAAAAATAAAATGAGAATAAGAAAGAATAATTTCAATGATTTCATTGTCAATTTTTGTAGTTTTTATAAAATACCTCCCTTTAATTAAACATATGAATTGAATGAAGAAATTTGACAGGATTTGAAAAAGGAAATTCGCTATGAATTTAAAAAATAAATTTTGCTATGAATTTAAAAAATAAATTTTGCTATGAATTTAAAAAATAAATTTTGCTATGAATTTAAAAAATGAATTTTGTTATGAATTGAAGAAATGAATTTTGCTATGAATTTAAAAAATAAATTTTGCTATGAATTTAAAAAATAAATTTTGCTATGAATTTAAAAAATGAATTTTGTTATGAATTTAAAAAATGAATTTTGCTCTGAATTTGAAAAATGAATTTTGTTATGAATTTAAAAAATGAATTTTGCTATGAATTTAAAAAATAAATTTTGCTAAGAATTTAAAAAATGAATTTTGTTATGAATTTAAAAAATGAATTTTGCTCTGAATTTAAAAAATGAATTTTGTTATGAATTTAAAAAATAAATTTTGCTATGAATTTAAAAAATAAATTTTGCTAAGAATTTAAAAAATGAATTTTGTTATGAATTTAAAAAATGAATTTTGCTCTGATATTAAAAAATAAAATTCGCCATGAATTTGAAAAATAAATTTTGCTCTGAATTTAAAAAATAAATTTTGCTAAGAATTTAAAAAATAAATTTTGCTATGAATTTAAAAAATAAATTTTGCTATGAATTTAAAAAATAAATTTTGCTCTGAATTTAAAAAATAAATTTTGCTATGAATTTAAAAAATAAATTTTGCTAAGAATTTAAAAAATGAATTTTGCTCTGAATTTAAAAAATAAATTTTGCTATGAATTTGAAAAAGGAAATTCGCTATTAATTAAAAAAATGAATTTTGCTCTGAAATTTAAAAAATGAATTTTGCTATGAATTTAAAAAATGAATTTTGCTATGAATTTAAAAAATAAATTTTGCTCTGAATTTAAAAAATGAATTTTGTTATGAATTTAAAAAATAAATTTAAAAAAAATAAATAAATTTAAAAAATAAATTTAAAAAATGAATTTTGCTATGAATTTAAAAAATGAATTTTGTTATGAATTTAAAAAATAAATTTAAAAAATAAATTTTGCTATGAATTTAAAAAATGAATTTTGTTATGAATTTAAAAAATGAATTTTGTTATGAATTTAAAAATGAATTTTGTTATGAATTTAAAAAATGAATTTTGTTATGAATTTAAAAAATGAATTTTGTTATGAATTTAAAAAATAAATTTAAAAAATAAATTTAAAAAATAAATTTAAAAAATAAATTTAATAAATAAATTAAAAAAATAAATTTAAAAAATAAATTTTGCTATGAATTTAAAAAATGAATTTTGTTATGAATTTAAAAAATAAATTTAAAAAATAAATTTTGCTATGAATTTGAAAAATAAATTTTGTTATGAATTTAAAAAATAAATTTTGCTCTGAATTTAAAAAATGAATTTTGTTATGAATTTAAAAAATAAATTTAAAAAATAAATTTTGCTATGAATTTAGAAAATGAATTTTGTTATGAATTTAAAAATGAATTCTGAAATATGAATTGAAAAAATGAAATCTATTAATGAAACGAAAGAATGAAATCAGAAACTGATTTAAAAACATAAAATCTGCAATGAATTTAAAAAATTATATTTGCAAAGGAATCAAAATTATATTTTACAAATGAATTAAAAATTATTTTTCCATTAAAAGAGAAATCTTAATTAAAATCTACTGATTTCTTGTCCAGAATTAATAACTTTGAATTTAACCCTAACTATAAAAAATATTAACAAAAAAAAAATATCATGTTATAATTATAAACATCTTCCATTTCTAAGTGTGCATTTATTCAGTTATTAATTTATCCCTTAGACTGTAGCATACACGTTACAATTACATATCACATATAACATACAAAGTATCACAATCATCCATCCTCTATTTCCAGATGCTGTGATGCTCCAACGATAGAAGCAAACTTAGCAAATTGTTTTGTCATTTCAGATATTGAGCAATATAGTTCTCAAGTTATAAACACCTCCGTGTTTTTCTCTTCACACTCTATGACTTTGGAAACAATTTCATATCCTTTATATCTGGCAACACCCCCCCCCCCTCTCCCTCTCTCTCCACCCCGTCCATTTCTCCCCCAACCCTCTCCACCAATTTGCCGCACGGATTATCAATTTCGAAACAGAATCGTTTGAAATATAGATATTTATATGTGTGGCAGTGTGTTGCAACTCACGTGCTCTGCATGTATATGTCGCATGAAATAATGTGGTGAGGCATGGCAACGATATTATTGATATATACAGGGTGACCCACAAAAAAGTGTACTCAACTTAGAATAATATAAATATCGTATTTATTATTAGTTAAAAAATGAGTTGAAGTGAATTTAAAAATTACTTTTTTTTTTCATGTATCCATTCTACCACCGTCATTGCTTAAGATTGTACGTGTATACTATTTACATTAATTCAAACTTGGGTACACTCTTTTTTGGGTCACCCTGTATATTAAGTTATCTGTAAGTAGATCGATATCTTGAATAATTATTTGGTTAATTTTCTCTTTCAGCTTTTGATAATTTCTTAGTTAGGATAGGCATCAATAATATACAAATTTATTAATGTAGAGCTGTAATGCATGAATGAAATACAGTAGACCTTCTATATAATGAAATCATGTATAGTGAATGTAGTGTCCTGAGTAAGGAAGTAACCTTTATAGTGGACAAATTTTTTTTAGTCTGCCAAAAATGGCCAACAGTTTTAGAAAACAAATGGCCACTTTATGGTAGACTAAAGAAAATTTGTTCACTATAGAGGCTACTTCCTTACTCATGACACTACATTCACTATACAGGACTTCATTATAGAGGAGTTCTACTGCACAACGTTTAAGTTACTTACCAATATTTAGTATTCAATTTTTTTTAAAGACATCGTATTGCATGTTATTCGTAAAATATAATGTACGTTACCTCTTACAATAACAATTTATCTAATATGCAAAACTTACTCTACCAATATATAATTAAAATTAGCAAAACTTATATAAAAATATTTTAAAATGTTAGTAAACAGAAAAATTAAAAAAAATATAGTGCAAGATTTTGTTAAAATTTTGACTTAAATTGAGTTCATCACATTGATTCTAGACGACTAAATTCGTATTGTGAACACCCTATTTGTATTTATCGAGAGGTAGGTACGCCAGTTCTCTTAACTTCCAATTCCGGTTGTCGATTTCAAATAATCCCAAGTTAGTCCCCTCCCGAAACCCATTTCCAGGAGACCCGAACAACCAAGTCACTTATATTCCCTATAAACTCTGCCTCGATCTAAGACAGAATGTTTTGGGGCTAAAAAGTTTGTCCCTGTGTGTAGGCAGGAGACGACGGGCTTTCGGACATTATTCGAATCTTCGTCTGTAATCGGAACAGCTGTTACTCCAAGATTGCAGGATTCGCCCTCAGAAAAAGTTCAAATAACTACATCATTATCAGGGCTGGAAAAAATAGATTTGCGCCAGCAGTGGGTGGCCGCCTGGCCTATCTAGCTGACCGTTCTCGTGGATTCTTTTCCACACTATGTTTCCTCCGGCTCGTATATTTATTTATATACAGTCTTTATGAGGGGGTTTATGGAGAGGGAACTCATATAATATCGTTACTGAGAGTTTATTTATAGTGAACTGCACTGAACGTTTTTTTTTTTTTATTCCAAATGCTATTCAATGAATCTTATCAAATAGTGACAGTTTTTGGTGATTATCTTAATCTTAATCTTCGTTTTTTTATTCTCTATGACGCATTTATTCATCGTGTAATTATAAATGAAAATAATGGAACTAATTTTGTTCTATTTTGTTTTACATCATTTATGATAAAGTGGACCTCTGGAGCCCGAATGATGTACAATCGCTTTTCACATTTCTCACCACACTGGTAACATCACTTAAAATACAATCATCCTTCTATTTTTCTTAAGAGCTTTCGAATAATAATATATTCATCATCAGTATCCTAATTTTGACTAATCTAAACAAAATATAAGGAACAAAGAAGTATAATAGATACCAAAATTAATAAAAGATAATGAATAAGTAAAGAAAAAGGAAATAATAGAAAAATAATAAGTTATTAACCCAAATAACTAAATTAAAAGAACTCGCTTGTTCATTGAGCGATGGTGACTGCTTATGAATGTATATATATACTATATAGTATATAGTACTATATACTATATAGATTCCAAAATGAAAGATGAATATTTTATTATTCGAAATCTCTTAAGAAAAATAGAAGGATGATTACTTTTTACGTTGTTTCTCTCGCTCTTCAGTTTTTAAATTATAATGTGACGCTTACAGCTCATGTAATTTGTAATAAATACAGGTGTACGGAATTTATGTACTGTCACAGACAATCGGAATTTATTAATGACTCGCAGTTCGACTTAGGTGTAAACAACTGAGTCAAATCAGGATTTGTTGAGATATTATCTGGAAAATTATAAATACCTCGCCTTATGATATGAAAATAAGAAAATAGCTTCATCGTAAAATAATGTATCGGTACTAGTTGGAAAATTATTATATTTTCATTAATTTGGAAATTCAAGTATACCATCTATCAATAAGATTTTATGGATAGTATTTTCAACAATAGGTTCTAAATAAAACACATACTATAACTACCGGTTAGAATAGGTGTGGCTTTTCAACTACCAGTCTTTTTAACACATTCTATAGATGCAACTTTGTTAAACTGCGCCCTATTTTATTTTGAAATTTTTTCTGCTCCTTTTTAATTTATGTTTTTTTTTTAAATTGTACTTTTTCACTGTTCCTTTTTTTTAAATTGAGCTTTTCTTAAACTGCTTCATATATAAATTACTTTTATCTGAGCGTTTTTTTATATGAGCGTTTTTAACGGCGCGTTTTTTAACGGAGCGTTTTTAAAAATGCGTTTTAACTGCGCTTTTTTAACCAATGGCGCACCACGATTCTTATTGAAATATTGATTTTTTTCATCGCTTTTCAACAGCATGGGTTATACTTAAAGTAATGAACGATTTCGAAATTTATGATTAATCTATCATTGTCTATGATAAACACCCACTTCCCGAGTACTGCGGTACGTTATTTTACACTTCATGCTAGTTCTGTAAAAAGGGCATTAGGCATCCTTTATATTTAAGCTGAATAATCGACCGACTAATAATTGATCTATAGGGTATGTTCTTAATTATCGATCAGTTGGACATTTTCGGACACATAAGAAAAAAATATATAATAATTATTATTTAACTTTTATTTTTATTGGTATCCATGATACCTGCAGGTATCATGGATACTAATAAAAATAATTATTATTATATATTTTTTTCTTACGTGTCCGAAAATGTTGAACTGACCGATAATTAAGAACATACCCTATCTACCAAGGAATTATTCACATAGATCAGTAATGATTTAACGTACTTAAATTGAAGGGCAAGTATAGTAAAGTGTCTATCTAACAATTGTGAGTAGTGTCTAAGTTGTGGATAGATCCTTTACCCAATATGTGGTATTAGATGATTTATATTCATTAAATAATGGTATTAATACATATGTCTTATAAACCAATATAAATAAGCCTAATGATTAGGTTGGTAAATTATATTTATAACACTTTTCTGATATTCATTTATTTGTAAAACTGTATTACTGCGGTAAACGTGAAATTTAAAAATAACTTAAATAGCTACAAATAAATCGACTATTCATTATACTTTTATATTTCTATAGGATAGAAGTTTTATTTGCAGTCAATTAAAGTGGGTAGTGTTATGTATAACAAATAAAACAAATACAGTTGATTAAAAATGTAACATCTACATTATTAAATTTTATTCTTTTTAATATAAAAAAAACTTTCAAATCTTCCAGGTGTAAGACCCTCAAAATAACAATGAGAGTAAAACACAAACTTTGCATCTCTAATTTTCGTCATTAAACTTCTTTTGGAATTTTCGAGACCCGCTGATGAACTTCGTTAGAACAAACTTCAGCTGTTGATGAGACACCGTTCTACGATTTTAACTACGACACATTGTGTCCTTAACTACAAGACTGTGACCTTAACTACGAGATTGTGACATTAACTACAAGAGGTCTTAACTACAAGACGTCTTAACTAAGTCTCAAAATAGAAGTTCGAAAAGATAGTCTGACATATTGTCTCTCCTGAAAACTTGGCCGACTTCAATTACCGATCACTTTTCAATCTCATTTTTGTCGTCTGCTAAAGTTCATTAAAATTAGCTTTCTAATTCGCCGGGGGAGAATATGTGCTTGCCTTTGATCCCCAGATCTAGGGAAAAAGGACCTGAAACTAGGGGGAAAAAGACTTGCATTTAGGGTAAAAACACGCCTACCAACAACTCATCTTGAAGGATGAAAATGTCCATTTTTCTAACCATCAGATTAGCCGATCACTCTGAATGTCTTTGAAATCCTCTCCTATGTATTATTAAAGATTTTCTTTTGTTGGTCGCTTTTCTGTTTGACTTTACTTCATCAAAATGATTTGAATTCTACGAACAAAATCACTCAAAAGACCTTGGTTAATGTCCTAGACTTTGATAATAATGAACAGTCCAGAAGATTAATATGAGTCACTTTTTTACTAAACTTTGATCTATACGAGTCTATGAAGAACATTACTGACTTTTCTTCACAAATTTCTACTTAAACTTTAGTCATTTTCTTACACTTTTCAGCCTTAGCTGCTTTTTACTTCTTCAATTTATTAAAAAGACGACAATGTTTATATAACATAGCCATGTTTTCTTTTAAGTTCAGATATTCTCGGTGGAGTCGTAAAAAAAAGTAATTTTTTCCACAGCCATTTTGAAGGGACATTAGGAAGACATTAAATACATTTCCAATGTCGTTAGTGCTTATGTACTGGACGTTTAAAATGTCTAAGTCAGCCACAGACCGAAACTTAACAATTCCAGTGGGTTAATAATCATCGTTAAGTCGTCTTTACTGTTTCAAATGGGTCCATTAAAACTACAACTCGAGGTTCTAAATTATTTCCATTTTACTCTTTTTTTTTACTGAAGGAAAGTATACAGGGTGAGTTACGAAATATCGGACAGTTACACGTCTTCGATCAATTGCTTAAAAATACTGCTATAAGGTAATATAAAAATTGGTTATTTTAATTGGTATCCGTGATACCTGCAGGTATCATGGATACAAATTAAAATAACTAGATAAAATGTTCAATTATATAAAAAATTACAGTACCGAAATTGTTGAACTGTCCAATAATTCGTAACTTACACTACTTTATACATATATACAATTGGGATAAATGCGTAAATCACGTTATATCTGTATCATTTCTTAATATTCTCAAATAAAGAGAAATAATGATAATTTTATTAATTCATAATCTATTAATCATAAGGTTGAATTTCTATTCATTTAACATAATAGCCTTTATATCATTTTATATAGTTTTTATAACCCGTATACCGAGTCAAAGACTTTTCCTCATTCTTCTGAAAAACACAAAAATCTAAATTCAAGTTAAACTATCAATTAATGGTTATTATTACCATATTTCAAGAAAAGAATACTGATATATATACAGTATAAAAAATAATATCAATTGACCGTATCCTAGTTACGATCAGACTATAAATGGAAGAGCTATAGTATCCAAGGTGCAATCAGACTATAAATGGAAGAGCTATAGTATCCAAGGTACAATCAGACTATAAATGGAAGAGCTATAGTATCCAAGGTACAATCAGACTATAAATGGAAGAGCTATAGTATCCAAGGTACAATTAGACTATAAATGGAAGAGCTATAGTATCCAAGGTACAATCAGACTATAAATGGAAGATCTATTGTATCCAAGGTACAATCAGACTATAAATGGAAGAGCTATAGTATCCAAGGTACAATCAGACTATAAATCGTTGTGCTATAGTATCCTAGATACGATCAGACGATGAAAATTAAACATGATTTATTGATGAAGATTACATATCATGTCATATTCAAGTAATAATTATGAGCATTTAATTAATTAGTTTGTTTTAGTTAATTACAATACTAAATGTTAAGCACAAAGACATGTTTTCAAGATTTTAAAATTATATTATGTTCCTTTTTCAAAATGTCAGTTAGCAGGTAGGCCAAAAGAGGGTGACATCTACCTTGCGACATAGAAGGTTATATAAATTATTCACCTTTTAGTTTAATTCATTTTTTATAATTCTGTATGGTAGACATTATATTATATTTTTGGGGATGATGAAATATAACAAATGTCAGTTTTGCAGTAGTTCAAATGTCACGCGGTGTGAGGATTTAAATGTCACGAATAATTATGTAGCACATTTGCACGTTCTTTGAATTATTCTACTAATTACAAAGGTTAATTAATTCATTTAATTAAGAACTCCACAGATATTCAAGAAAAATTTACAGAGATTAATCAAATATTTTATTTATTCATAAAAAAATGAATCGGTGGAAATTAATTAGAATATATCATTTATTAATAGAAAAATCTACGGAAATTAGTAAAAAAAAATCATTTATTTATAGAAAAATCTACGGAAATTAGTAAAAATATTTAAATATCGCAATTATTCATAAAAATCTACGGAAATTATAAAGATATTCCATTTATTTATAGAAAATCTGCGGAGAGAAATTATAATATTTCCATTTATTGTAGAAAAAACTGCGGAAATTGATGAAATATTTCATTTATTTTTAGAAAAATCTACGGAAATTGGTAAAATATTTCATTTATTTATAGAAAATCTACGGAGATTAGTTGAAATATTTAATTTATTTATAGAAAATCTACGAAAATTGGTAAAATATTTCTTTTATTCATTGAAAATCTACGGAAATTAGTGAAAAAATTCACTTATTAAAATTTTAAAGAAAAATTTCAGAAATTAGTAAAATATTTTTCATTCATTCATAAAAAATCTACGGAAATTAATGAAAATATTCTATTAGCTAATTCTATCAAATTAAATGCTCTGCGAACATTTATAATCATATTTCTAAAATAATGATTATCTTCAATCAATTCATTACATAACCATCCATCACACGAATGATATAATATTATCAGTTCAAAAGCAGTTATTATTTTACCGTAATTAAATTAGCTTATATGATATCATAATATAATGTAATTATAATTGGAATCTGAATATCAGTGTATCCGAATTGATAAAACAGTTCACTAATTTTACATTTCCAAAAAGAAACTTCACTAATTATGTGTCTTGTGGATATTTTAAAATTGATCTGAGTACACGACGATAAATTTGTAAGATTTAAAAATAATTGAAAATTAGAAAACTGGTATTTTTGAAATCAGCATCATGCAGTGACTCTTTTTGCGTACTTACAATACTACAATCTCGTATATAGATTTATTATATTATATAACTGTACACAAATGTATATAAATAATCATTCTTTTTTACCTTTTCCCCACATTAATATGAAATACGACACCCATAGTTTCTCTCCGTGCAATTTGTTACTGTTAAATTACCCTCTTTAAACATGATGAATTACTGAGTAACAGTTATATAATCTTCTGCAAATAGAATATAGATGTGAACTCATTCCTTGTGGACATACTAGTGATAAATCAAAAGGTTTGGAAAATAGTATTCACTAGTGTACTTTCCCGTTAAAAATAACGGGTCATCATCAATACCAATTTATTACCCGTTATTAGGTTACTTTTAATGAATTCAATTAGAATTAAATATTCTGCATAGTCTAATTTATTTTAAAGATAAAATACATTCAAAAATTGAATAAAAACAGGGGAATTTAAATACCAAGTCAATATATTTCCGTGCGTATCATAGTTACATTCTTCATGTTTAATACCCGTAGTGTAAAAGCGGACACCAAAATAAAAATAAATAAATAAACACACTACGGGTATTATTAGGATAGATTGGCAATGATACTGTTGGTGTGTTAGGGTAAGTTCCAAGTTATCGGACTGTTCCATATCTATACTAATAATTTCCGTGGTGTGTTTATTTATTTATTTGGTGTCCGCTTTTACACTATGGGTATTAAACATGAAGAATGTAACTATGATACGCACGGGAATATATTGACTTGATATTTAAATCTCATGTTTCTATTCAATTTTTGAATGTATTTTATCAATAAAATAAATTAGACTATGCAGAAAATTTAATTTTAATTCAATTCATTAAAAATAACCTAATAACGGGTAATAAATTGGTACTGATGATGACACGTTATTTTTAACGGGAAAGCACACTAGTTTTCAATAATATAAGAAAAAAGTATAAAATATATATTTACTATTGTACATACCCCGTTAAGAATAACGTGTTCTCAATTGCATCACTATCAATATTTGTGTAATTTAACTTTCAACACTTTGGTCCGTGTCCTCAGATTTGATTGAAGTTATTAATTGAAAAAGGACAATTATATTATAATTGTATCATAGACATGACTGATAAGTGATACAGTGTATAAATTTTATGACAGATGTTGCAAATAGTTCTTTATAAACTTTCACTGTAGATTTTAAATCATTTCTAATTCAGTTTTAGAAATAATTATATATTCCACTCACATAAGAATTGGTATTTATGCTACCACCTGTTAACATATTTAGCCTAATTTCTGAATATTATTCAAAGCGTGACAGACAGACAGACAAAAAATTATAAGGAAACTTTTTATGGAAATTTACATCATTTTTTTAAATTTACATCATTTTTTAAATTTACATCATTTTTTTAATTTACATCATTTTTGAAACTTACATCATTTCATCATTTTTTGATACTTACATCATTTTCATCATTATTTGAATTTACATCATTTTTCAAATTTACATCATTTTTGAAACTTACATCATTTTCATCATTTTTTGAAGTTTACATCATTTTTATAATAAAAACAGCAACAACCATATATAATGTTCACCAATTAAGTACACTATTTAGCATACAAATCCACACATTGTTCTGCTCTACCTATCCATTAATTCACACTAATATCATCATGGATAGAGCACTCATACTCTCTGGGAGAACATTACAGCTTTCGGATATAAATGATGCTGCCCCGATCCAAATCCTTCGGAAGCTTTGAGTGATGAACTCATGTAATTGAGCGGCAATGCGGGACTCTGTGCATCACTTTTATCCTTCTCCCTTTAAGCTAAATCTATAATGATGATAGTATTATCTGGAAAGAATTAACATAATTAAAGAAAACTAATTATATAAGTTTGAGTCAATAATTTGCGAGTTATTAAGTAATGGATTTAAAAACAAATATAATGTTGATGATAATTAAAACTCTTAAATTTAGAAATAAATGATAATTATTATGTGATACTCTATATTCATATCATTCAGTAAAATCATTAATCATCGCCTTTTGGTCAGTGATTATTTTTTGATTAAGATTATAATCTGTACGATAACGCAATATGAGATAATTATATATAATTGATTGAAAATTATAACTTATCAATATTATCGGTGAAAGTTTTCGACGATGATTTATTTTATTTTTTTATTGTACGATAAAATACCATAGATTTTAACGTATTTGATTCTCCCCCACTTTTCTTGCCCGGTGGCTGTCTGCCTCAATCCAGAATACCAAAGTTTCTAAATGGTAGAGCATACCTAACTCTCAATCTTCTAAAATGACCTCAAAATTGCAAACTTTGATTCTCATTCTTAACTTGTAAGATGGCAAATTATTCCCAGTTGTTTTTGTTTGTAATCTAGTCTGTTAATTGCTTCAGATGGAGGAATTTACCTGTAATTATCCCTAATTATTTAGAGGTAATTATGGGTACAACCAATTTCAGCAAAATGCTAAAAACGAAAACAAAAATTGAAAATAAAACAAAATTTTCGATATATCATTATAATTAAAAATAATTTTTTATAATTTTTGTTGATAAATAGGAGATTATTTGGTGTTGATCTTCTATGATTTCCCTATCCATTCTTTATAATTTATCCATAATAAAAATATAATCAACTAATGTTTATCATACTCCACAACATTCCCTGGTAATTTTGATTTAATATCCACAATCGAACTTTCCTTTCTACAGTGAAACCTTCAAATTGTATCACTTTCCATAGAATTCACAGAATACGCTCTCAGTATTTGTTGTCGTACCAATAATGTATTCATGCATTATTCATTGGTTAAGATGCGCAAATGTTATTATAACCATCTACACTGACCACAACATTTACATAAATGATTATGCGTGTTGTATATGTGTGTTTATGTGTATATACATCACGTTTCATTAAATTTAATATTAGTATTAATATTTTCTTACATCTTCCTGCTTTTATTTTATAATTTTATTATTTCAAAAAACTGAAATGCTATAATAAGTAATATATTCATGCTATACATATAAACCATCTGAAAAATATTCAGACTTCAAAATTAACTTTACAGTATGTTTCATCATTTCAAAACTGTGACTAGATTATCTATAATACTTATATATTAGTCAAGTAGTTTCTTTACTATTACACACTAATACATAACCAATAATTTCAACCAATGATATAAAAATTTATTCATTGTTGAATTGAAAATCATATTCATTCTCATAAGAAACCATTGAAAAATAAACAAATTTCTTAATTCAAATTGCGAAATATTTCTTCATGGTCCAGGTCTTCATATACTTCAGGTGGCATTGCCTGGTGAAATAATTCTTCATGGCGCAGGTCTTCATATACTTCAGGTGGCATTGCCTGCTGAAATAATTCTTCATGGTGCAGGTCTTCATTTACTTCAGGTGGCCTTGCAGTTTATCGAATATATATTTAGTAGTGAGATTTGGTACAATTTTCCTCGGAATTTAAATGGCAATATGTTTTGGGAAGAAAAACATGATGTAAAATACATCGTGTTTATTTTATTGAGGTTAACGTCAATGAAAATGTATGTACCTGCCTAAAGTCGATAGGAAATAGAGATAATTATTAATTTAAAAGGTAAAATAAAATAATATCTAATATTAGAAAAAATGTATAAATATTAATGTACCTAAATGCATAATAATTTAAATGAACAAATATTTAAAAGTGGTGCACAAAAATTATTAAATAGGTATTAATGAACTTAGAACAGAAAATTAAGAAAATTTGTAGCTATATTTACAATTTGTGACGCCTGTAACGAAAATTAAACTCACATGTACAGGGTGACCCACAAAAAAGTGTACCAACTTAGAATTAGTATAAATATCGTATTTATAACTAGTTAAAAAATGAATTGAAAAATTTAAAAATTAGATTTTTTTCATTTATCCATTCTACCACCGTTATTGCTTAAGATTGTACGTGTATGATATTAATATATATATTAATTCTAACTTGGGTACACTTTTTGGTGGGTCACCCTGTATAATAAAACATGATTTATTTAAATTTTATCATGAAATAATTTTACCCGATCTTTTTATTGCATATGTAATTTATCTCTACATTTAATTTGAAAGTAAACTAGTATTTATTTATATTTAAAAACATTTTCAACGTATGATAATGGTAATAATGATAATCTTTATTGAAAAAATATAACATCTGAATAAATATAACAGAAATTAGCATGGTACAAGATGAATATAAAATCAAGTCTATATGAAGGAGAAGTTCCTTGTTAGGCAAAATTAAATAAAAGAAAAAAATTTAAATATGTAAAGTCTAAGCAAAAAATACAGCTTCCAATCCAGGGGTAATAGATCAATTATCATTATGATAAGAATTAATCAAATGAAGCTTATTATTTCTTTTAAAGGTATTAATAGAGGGGGAGTTTCTAATTGACAAGGGTATGGAGTTCCAGAGTCTTGGTCCATTATGCGACAATGATCTCTGGTAGATAGTGAGTCTTTGAAAGGTAGGAGTTGCATTAAAAAGATTTCTGGTATTATAATAGTGATGTGGATAACTTATAGAACCGGTCAGATGCTGCTTAAACATGTAAGTCCCTAAAACATATTTATAGATATCATCAAATGCTAGAATTTTAGTTTGAAAAGAAAGAGAGGTATGGGCCATATAGTCGGACAAGGTTATAATTCTAATAATTTTCTTTTGTAACATAATTAATGGATGTAAATGTATATTTGAAGTATCTCCCCAGATGAGGACACAATAGATTAGATATGGATTAATTAAACTATGGCAAATGTTAATCAATACAAAATCGGTACAGTTTTAGCAACTCTATATGATAATGAAATACCTAAAATTGAAAAAATCAAATGAAATTAAAAATAAATATAGTACTATATTTTATTTTTCCATCTATCCTAATAATACCCTCGTGTGTTTATTTATTTATTTGGTGTCCGCTTTTACACTACGGGTATTAAACATGAAGAATGTAACTATGATACGCACGGGAATATATTGACTTGGTATTTAAATTCCCCTGTTTTTATTCAATTTCTAAATGTATTTTATCTATAAAATAAATTAGACTATGCAGAAAATTTAATTTTAATTGAATTCATTAAAAGTAACCTAATAACGGGTAATGAATTGGTACTGATGATGACCTGTTATTTTTAACGGGAAATTACACTGTTAAATATATAAACATTGGATACGTGGAATGGAAAAATTATAAATGGAAGATACATAAAACTAAGCGATTAAATTCTAATGATTATTTTAAATGAAATTACTCCAATAATAATTTCTCTGAAATAAAGCTACTGAATTTACATATAATTTTTACAATTAATTTATTGTTCAAACTGCAATCAAATAATGAAAATAATATAAATAGAATAATAATTTCTGAATGCAAAATAGTTCATTACTACAAAATTAATGATAAGTATATAGGATGATGACTAGGGTTGTGGCAATATGCTTTTGAAATCGTAGAGAATATTATAGACGGAGAGAATTAAAGAGTATTGAATGGTTCTACACCGGCGGTATATAGTATTCGATACCATTTCATTTCGTCTGTGATATTCTTAAGATCTATGATTATAAAAGCATATTGTCACAACCCTAGTGATAAATAATCTAATGGATAAATTATGAAAATAAATCTATGGATATTACAACTAGTATTCGATTTACTTTTAAAATCTATATTGAATTATTTTAAAATTCGTTAAAAGTGAAGTAAACTATGAAAAAAGTAGAATTTATATATTCAAATATATTATTAGAGTGTGTAAATATATAATCCTAGTTTGTAAATATATGAATTGTATGCAAATATATAAATATAGTATGTAAATAGAATGTAGTATGTATAGTATATATAGCATGTAAATATATAAATTTCGTGTGTGAATATATACCAATAATACGTAAATAATAGTATAAAATATATAAGTAAGGTATGTAATTATATAAGTAAAATTTATTGTGTTTTTTTTTTCATTATTTTTCTTTATGGAAGGTTAAAAACTGGTTAAATTCCCAATAAAATGATATAATTCTCCATTGATTAACTACGTTATTTATTATATATCTTACTCTCAATTTCCATTCGGTTTCTCCGAATCTTTTAGTATAACACTATTTCTTCTGTCTGAAATTCACATAAAATTATTTACCATTCGCTTTCAATGAATCTCCCACCCATCTTACGCTTCATAACTTTGACCGAACATATGGATACGATGCATCCTATGTATCATATGCATCCAATGTATCATATTTGCAGATGGCACTATTTTATCTTCAATTTTCACCATCAATGGTTCTTGCCAGTGAAAAAATGCCATGTCAGCAAATAATATCATTCTGATTACACCATGCAATATCAGTCTAGCGTGGATGTTATATTCCTCATATGTCTTCTATATATATCATGTATCAACAGTTTTAGAGGATGGAAATATATTGATGTAATATACCAACAGTTTAGCCTAGGATTTTCCTTTATATCCCAGTATTAAATCATTCTTACCTGGTATATTCTCTTAACCCTAATGAGTTTGACGTGTGATTTTAGGCACATCCTAATTTAAATTACTCTAAATCTTTCATGTAATTCCTTTAAATTTACCGGCCTTTCTTAACTTTGTTCCTATATAAATACCAAATATATTTTCGTATTTGAAAGTTAAAAATAATTTACTTATCGGCGTAAATCAGCGTAAATCACGTAAATTATGAAATAAATTTTTATGTGGTGACGTGTTGCACGGTAGAAATACAGTTTGGTCGGCTTATATATCTACATCTGTCCAAGTTTTCATTGGTCACACTCCACCCAATCACAGCTCTGCTCTCTCAGTTGCCAATGTCTTATATACCTATGTATTTATTTCTCCTAATATGTTCAATATTTTTACTTGAAATTTGGTTCACATTAGGCCAGTACATATTATAACAACTTGTAAAAAATACAGTACCGTAGGTTTATAAATAATACATGTGTTTTTTTCAACACACATTAAATCTTCCCGTTCGTTGTAATAGTCAAACTCATTAGGGTTAATATCTTAGGTAAGTAGATTTTATACCTGGGATAATCCCTTAATATCCCAGGTATAAATCCTTCTTACCAGAGATTGATTTGATACAATGGATATAAATATTAAAGCTTGGTATTAATGTTTAACTGTAATACTATATTCCAACTTTTATAACTAGTAAAACTTTAATAAGAAATTAATATTTAATTCCGATATTACATTACGTTGTTTACATTAACATTTGAAATGATATAAAATTTACAGTGGAAAGTAATGCACTAACATATTCAGTATATTAAATAAATTTGCTGCTATTTTAAAAATATTTATATTAACAATTATAAAATCTTTTCTACAAATTTTTTTATTATCTCCGAAATATTATTTTTTTTATAATTTTTCAATATTTTTACATTATTTTCATCTTTTTGCCTCCGCAGAATGCTGAGGAGTATGTTTTCACGGTATTTATTTAATTATATATTTATCATATTGTTATTCGCATAACTAAAAAAATGTTCAACCAAATTGCCTTAAATCTGGTGGGACGATTGGTTAATGTCCAGTGACCTTCTGGTAGAATTTTGGGAGCGATCGGGTCAACAAAAGTGAAGGTCAAGGTCATGGTCATTTATAACTCAAAAATTATTAAACCATATTACATGAAACTTCGTGGGACGATTGGTCAATATCTAGAAACTATTTGGTTAAATTTTGGAAGCGATCGGTTGAAAGGTCAAAGATCAAAGTCAAGCCCATTTCTAACACAACAACTCAAAAAGTATCTAACCAAGTTGCACGGAACTTGGTGGGACAATTGCCCAATGTAAAGGAATCATCTGTTAAAATCATGGGAGCGATCCGATCAAAGGTCAAGGTCAAGGTATTTTATAACTCAATAATTCAAATAGTACTAAACATGATCATTTATAAGCGGTGGCGAAGGTATGCGCTCTACCGAGTGCTTATAATCTAGTTTTATATGTTTTATAGTTTTTTACTATAATTTAAGTATTAAATTAAATAAGAATTAAATCTTCCCTTTTTTAATAAGTATTAAATAAGGAAAGACGAATAGGTCGGGTTGCAGTTTCGCCAGCACTGCCTTTTTTTATTTCTCGAATGATGAGCTAAAATAAATGACTGGGGATTAACGTGGAAGAACAATGCGGATTAAGTGATTAAATCTGGAAAGAAAAGATTGAAGTAGGGGAGGAGATGGTGTACTTGATCATTATGGTTTAATCATGGAGAGATATAATGATTAAAGTATATTGATATTTATTTAAAGTACATAAATATTTAGTGATTAATTTATAGATATTTAATGATTAAAGTATATAAATATTTAGTTATTAAAATAACTATAGATTTAGATAAAATGATTTAACAAATTGATATTTAATGATTAAAATAATTATATATATATATTGATTAAAGTACAAAGATATATTGAGATAAAAAATATGTGGAATAAATTATAACTTTAAATAAATTTTAATTATTGGTTAAATGATTATCTGCATCGTTAAAATATTCACTGCAGTAAAACTTAACCCGGTTGTACAGGATTAAACTATAACAGATAAGTTTATATTCAGTAGTCCTATATAGTCCTATGTCCAGTAGTCCCATATCCAGTAGTCCTATATAGTCCTTTATATCCCACAAAGAAGCACCCTAAGTACATAATGGACGCACTGACGCTGTGCATATCGAATCAGATGTTATTTACATATATTCATGTGCTCATTTAGCATGATTTAGACTCAAAGAAAATGCACCTGAGGTGTAAAGTCTACGGGAAGACACTCGCCAGCTTTGAAACTTACCATCGGAAAAAGAACTATGGGAGATTTTCTGTAGATGGAACAGTTGTGGTAAATAGAAAATGGTACTGATAAGGAACAATTTACTATTATTAAAGAATGAGTTACTATTAATAAGTAACTTAATTCTTGCATATTATTATTTTTTGATATTTAATTAAAATATACCTTTATTTTAAATAGTTAATCTGTACTGATACCATCGCTCAAAGATTTATTGTTATTTTATGTATATTGTACTTTTTAATCTGGTTATTATGATTATGTGAAGGCGATGATTAGTTAATATTTTAACTTTTTAATAGATATATACATACAAATAAAGATTTAATTATAATATCACATTTTTGGCTATCAACACTGTACAGTGATTCAGTGAACATTTAATTATTTATTTTACAATCAGTCAAATAATTTCCATACAATATTAACTCCTTTAGATTCGAGTAGATAGATCACTTTACAACGAAGGAAATGTTTCAAATTACCAACTTATCCGTGAATTAGTAATATAAAGAATGTACCGCGTGTTCCAATACATTTATGCGCACCAGTGAAGCTATATACTTTATATATTTATTTAATTAATGATACCTCAGGAATATAAATGTAATTTAACTTGTATTTATTATTTCTTTGTATGTATTTGTATTATGAAAACTTTATTATTACAATTATATTACATTGTGTATTTAAGTAATATGAGATTATTAAATGTACATTATTATATAAACTATGGCTTTATATTTATTTGTATTGTATTGATATATTAAATGTTGATTTGTTATCTAGAGTTATTTATTCGATCATTTCTATTTAGATTAGTTTGAAGGGTATTATGGAAATATAAAAAGGGTATTTTAATGATTTGAAACAATTAGTAATGATAAAGAGGTTATTTTAGAACAGATTTCAAATTGAATAAAAAATTAAATGGTAATATACAAAAGTCATGTATTGGAAAGTTATTTGTCTCTGCAAGAAGATACAAATAATATTCCACTAGGGATGAACTCTTACGGTGAAGAATATTCATACAATATCTAATTACAGTCAATACAAATAATATTCCACTAGGGATGAACTCTTACGGTGAAGAAAATTCATACAATATCTATTTACAGTCAATACAAATAATATTCGACTAGGGATGAACTCTTACTCATTTTATATACTGCATGGCACCCTATTCTTGTACTCCCTATTCTTGTACACCCTATTCTTACACTCCCTATTCTTGTACTCCCTATTCTTGTACACCCTATTCTTACACTCCCTATTCTTGTACTCCCTATTCTTGTACACCCTATTCTTGTACACCCTATTCTTACACTCCCTATTCTTGTACACCCTATTCTTGTACACCCTATTCTTGTACACCCTATTCTTGTACACCCTATTCTTGTACACCCTATTCTTGTACTCCCTATTCTTGTACACCCTATTCTTGTACACCCTATTCTTGTACACCCTATTCTTACACTCCCTATTCTTGTACACCCTATTCTTGTACACCCTATTCTTACACTCCCTATTCTTGTACACCCTATTCTTACACTCCCTATTCTTACACTCCCTATTCTTGTACACCCTATTCTTGTACACCCTATTCTTGTACACCCTATTCTTACACTCCCTATTCTTGTACACCCTATTCTTGTACACCCTATTCTTGTACACCCTATTCTTGTACACCCTATTCTTGTACACCCTATTCTTGTACTCCCTATTCTTGTACACCCTATTCTTGTACACCCTATTCTTACACTCCCTATTCTTGTACACCCTATTCTTGTACACCCTATTCTTACACTCCCTATTCTTGTACACCCTATTCTTGTACACCCTATTCTTGTACTCCCTATTCTTGTACTCTCTATTCTTGTACACCCTATTCTTGTACTCCCTATTCTTACACTCCCTATTCTTGTACACCCTATTCTTGTACACCCTATTCTTGTACACCCTATTCTTGTACACCCTATTCTTACACTCCCTATTCTTGTACACCCTATTCTTGTACACCCTATTCTTACACTCCCTATTCTTGTACACCCTATTCTTGTACACCCTATTCTTGTACTCCCTATTCTTGTACTCTCTATTCTTGTACACCCTATTCTTGTACTCCCTATTCTTACTCACCCTATTCTTCCACTCCCTATTCTTGTACACCCTATTCTTACACTCCCTATTCTTGTACACCCTATTCTTGTACACCCTATTCTTGTACACCCTATTCTTACACTCCCTATTCTTGTACACCCTATTCTTGTACACCCTATTCTTGTACTCCCTATTCTTGTACTCTCTATTCTTGTACACCCTATTCTTGTACTCCCTATTCTTACTCACCCTATTCTTCCACTCCCTATTCTTGTACACCCTATTCTTGTACACCCTATTCTTACACTCCCTATTCTTGTACACCCTATTCTTGTACACCCTATTCTTGTACTCCCTATTCTTGTACACCCTATTCTTGTACTCCCTATTCTTACACTCCCTATTCTTACACTCCCTATTCTTACACACCCTATTCTTACACTCCCTATTCTTATTCACCCTATTCTTCCACTCCCAATTCTTGTACTCCCTATTCTTGTACTCCCTATTCTTGTACTCCCTATTCTTACACTCCCTATTCTGGATCACTATTTACTGAAAAAAATCCGCGTAATAAATGCTGGGCTTTGGTTCAGTGTTCCCCTTTCGTGTATTTTTCAGTTACTCCGTTCATGGCAGACGAATGTGAGGTCGTTATAGATTTGGATTCGGATGGGATTTAGTACATGGAGGAATGCGCTCTGGAGATTCCAAAGAAATTTAGCACCCATTCCGTATATTCCCTTTGTTTTTAGATCTACCTGAGAAATACTGTACGAAAAATAGAAATGGAATGTACGTAATTTTTCTTATTTCATCGGAAATATTTTGTTTGTAGATTTAGTATGATATGTTTTGTTCCGTTTTATATCGAATTTTGAAGTAAAAAATAAGGAAAAATGATGAAAATATCAAAAAGTTAAAAATTATTTTTTTTGTCAGAATATTTTTTTG
Organism: Caprella mutica; assembly: GCA_947561585.1. Classification (NCBI taxonomy): domain Eukaryota; kingdom Metazoa; phylum Arthropoda; class Malacostraca; order Amphipoda; family Caprellidae; genus Caprella; species Caprella mutica. Next base: position 338,908 of record CANNZV010000923.1, on the reverse strand, counting down.
CGGAAGCCAAGAAATAAATTTATTTGAATACCCACCATAATCCTCTATAACCCCACCATAGCTCTCACTAATAGAAGTGTATAACACAAATAAACTCAGTAAATAATTAGAAAATAAATTTGATAGTTTACTGTGCTTTTTAATTAAAATGTTAAAAAATTTCATTAATTGAATTCATTCGATTTCACATTATTTAAGCTAAGAATTATTTTTCGGTACAATACTCCTAGTTAAGTATCGGTACAATACTCCTAGCTAGTATCGGTACAATACTCCTAGCTAGTATCGGTACAATACTCCTAGCTAGTATCGGAACAATACTCCTAGCTAGTATCGGTACAATACTCCTAGCTAGTATCGGTACAATACTCCTAGCTAGTATCGGTACAATACTCCTAGCTAGTATCGGTACAATACTCCTAGCTAGTATCGGTACAATACTCCTAGCTAGTATCGGAACAATACTCCTAGCTAGTATCGGTACAATACTCCTAGCTAGTATCGGAACAATACTCCTAGCTAGTATCGGTACAATACTCCTAGCTAGTATCGGTACAATACTCCTAGCTAGTATCGGTACAATACTCCTAGCTAGTATCGGTACAATACTCCTAGCTAGTATCGGTACAATACTCCTAGCTAGTATCGGAACAATACTCCTAGCTAGTATCGGTACAATACTCCTAGCTAGTATCGGTACAATACTCCTAGCTAGTATCGGAACAATACTCCTAGCTAGTATCGGTACAATACTCCTAGCTAGTATCGGTACAATACTCCTAGCTAGTATCGGTACAATACTCCTAGCTAGTATCGGTACAATACTCCTAGCTAGTATCGGTACAATACTCCTAGCTAGTATCGGTACAATACTCCTAGCTAGTATCGGAACAATACTCCTAGCTAGTATCGGTACAATACTCCTAGCTAGTATCGGTACAATACTCCTAGCTAGTATCGGAACAATACTCCTAGCTAGTATCGGTACAATACTCCTAGCTAGTATCGGTACAATACTCCTAGCTAGTATCGGTACAATACTCCTAGCTAGTATCGGAACAATACTCCTAGCTAGTATCGGTACAATACTCCTAGCTAGTATCGGTACAATACTCCTAGCTAGTATCGGAACAACACTCCTAACTAAGTATCGGTACAATACTCCTAGATAAGTATCGGTACAATACTCCTAGCTAGTATCGGTACAATACTCCTAGCTAGTATCGGTACAATACTCCTAGCTAGTATCGGTACAATACTCCTAGCTAGTATCGGAACAATACTCCTAGCTAAGTATCGGAACAATACTCCTAGCTAATATCGGAACAATACTCCTAGCTAAATATCGGAACAATACTCCTAGCTAGTATCGGAACAATACTCCTAGCTAAATATCGGAACAATACTCCTAGCTAAGTATTGGAACAATACTCCTAACTAGTATCAGAACAATACTCCTAGCTAGTATCGGAACAATACTCCTAGCTAGTATCGGAACAATACTCCTAGCTAGTATCGGAACAATACTCCTAGCTAAGTATCGGAACAATACTCCTAGCTAGTATCAGAACAATACTCCTAGCTAGTATCGGAACAATACTCCTAGCTAAGTATCGGAACAATACTCCTAGCTAGTATCAGAACAATACTCCTAGCTAGTATCGGAACAATACTCCTAGCTAGTATCGGAACAATACTCCTAGCTAGTATCGGAACAATACTCCTAGCTAAATATTGGAACAATACTCCTAGCTAGTATCGGAACAATACTCCTAGCTAGTATCGGAACAATACTCCTAGCTAGTATCGGAACAATACTCCTAGCTAAGTATCGGAACAATACTCCTAGCTAGTATCGGAACAATACTCCTAGCTAAATATCGGAACAATATTCCTAGCTAAGTATCGGAACAATACTCCTAGCTAAGTATCGGAACAATACTCCTAGCTAAGTATCGGAACAATACTCCTAGCTAAGTATCGGAACAATACTCCTAGCTAAGTATCGGAACAATACTCCTAGCTAAGTATCGGAACAATATTCCTAGCTAAGTATCGGAACAATACTCCTAGCTAAGTATCGGAACAATACTCCTAGCTAAGTATCAGAACAATACTCCTAGCTAAGTATTGGAACAATACTCCTAGCTAAGTATCGGAACAATATTCCTAGCTAAGTATCAGAACAATACTCCTAGCTAAGTATCGGAACAATACTCCTAGCTAAGTATCGGAACAATACTCCTAGCTAGTATCGGTACAATATTTCTAGCTAAGTATCGGTACAATACTCCTAGCTAAGTATCGGTACAATATTCCTAGCTAAGTATCGGTACAATACTCCTAGCTAGTATCGGAACAACACTCCTAGCTAAGTATCGGTACAATATTCCTAGCTAAGTATCGGTACAATACTCCTAGCTAGTATCGGAACAATATTCCTAGCTAGTATCGGAACAATATTCCTAGCTAGTATCAGAACAACACTCCTAGCTAGTATCGGAACAATATTCCTAGCTAAGTATCGGAACAATATTCCTAGCTAAGTATCGGAACAATATTCCTAGCTAAGTATCGGAACAATACTCCTAGCTAAGTATCGGAACAATACTCCTAGCTAAGTATCGGAACAATACTCCTAGCTAAGTATCGGAACAATACTCCTAGCTAAGTATCGGAACAATATTCCTAGCTAAGTATCGGAACAATACTCCTAGCTAAGTATCGGAACAATACTCCTAGCTAAGTATCAGAACAATACTCCTAGCTAAGTATCGGAACAATACTCCTAGCTAAGTATCGGAACAATATTCCTAGCTAAGTATCAGAACAATACTCCTAGCTAAGTATCGGAACAATACTCCTAGCTAAGTATCGGAACAATACTCCTAGCTAGTATCGGAACAACACTCCTAGCTAAGTATCAGAACAATACTCCTAGCTAATATCGGAACAATATTCCTAGCTAGTATCGGAACAATACTCCTAGCTAGTATCGGAACAATACTCCTAGCTAAGTATCGGAACAATACTCCTAGCTAGTATCGGAACAATACTCCTAGCTAGTATCGGAACAATACTCCTAGCTAGTATCGGAACAATACTCCTAGCTAGTATCAGAACAATACTCCTATCTAAGTATCGGAACAATATTCCTAGGGTTTGATAACGGGATGCTACAAATTTACGACGATGCAAATTCGATGGCTGGAACGCAGACAATTCGCGTAGTAGATACGTCGGAGGAGGACTTTTGTCTTAACATGCATGTATATTGCACACAATGTCCGTTAGAGGTATAACGTTGTTGGTAACCTTTAGGACCTAGAGTAGATAAGGGAAAGAGGCATTCCACTCCTGCAATGAATGGATCCTATAAATTGTTTTTTCTTTTCAAAGATTGGAAGAGGGAAGTTCTTTGAGACGAATTTAAGATAAGGGTAGTGTTGTATGTTCCACTTCCGGATACGTTCTACATGTAGAAACAATACGTTCTACATGTAGAACGTATTGGTCGTGTTGTGTGATAGCACTTGCAACTGATACAACATTGATTTAATTTGAAGTTAGACGGTTATGATACCCATGAAGGAATTTATGGCTGGTCTCTCAAGATTCAGAAAACTTATGGTGTACCATGAATTTATTTCGAGTTATTTGACGATATTTATTTAGTATAAATTTTCCTTCAATGGAAATTTCAAAATTTCAAATTGGTGGTTGTTTTTACCCTTCACTGTGCACTTTATAATTTTTTATAAAAATTTTTTTTTTTTTTTTTGATTAACTTACCTTTTTAAAAAGAAAAATATTACCAATTTACCGTCATTTGCTAGAGTGATAAAAAAAACTTTTTTGAACATAATGTAACAACAAAAATTAACCAGTTTAATTCGAGTTTCCATATTTATTGTCCATACTGTCAAGGTAACTTCCTTACTCATGACAACATTACATATAGAGGATTTCATTATATAAGAGTTCTACAGTCAATTATATTTTTCATATTTTATTTTTTACATATACAACAAATCTAAAAAAAATTATGGATATTAACACTATTTTATTCAACCTTCTTAGTCATATAATAACTAACAATAACAGAGGTTTAAAATTAGTCCATTTTAAAACTAATTTAAAAGTGGAGGGCTCGAAATCCGTATTTCAGTCTTTTACCATTCGAAACACAGGAGAAAGTTCAGCGTATTGAAATTTAGGGGCCTATAAACAGTGTTTGTCTTCTGTGAACAGACACTTTTTGGGAAGAAAATTTAGAACAATTGAAATAGCTGAGAATATTGCCACGAAATTGTTATTTTTTTTAATGAATTGTTACAAGAATTGATGATAAAACTAACAAAAAACGTGAATAATGATTAAAAAGATCAGGAAAAAAACGAGAATGATGATACAAAATCATTGCCGACATGAAAAAATTAATATTTCTCTATCAATATAGTTATTTAATTAAATGTTGTTATTTAATATCGTATACACAATGTCATTTTACGTTAAGATGTTTCCTAGGGTACGTTCCGAGTTTTAGGACTGTTCCACATTTCGATCATATAAGAAAAAGTTGAATAATAATTGTCATATACTTATTTTTAATTGACTGAAAGAGTGGAACCATCTGATAGCTAAGAATGATTTTTAGATATGATTTTTTTTTTCCATTAAGGGCCGTACACACGTAGGGTTTTTTAAGTCGTTCCACCAGACTTTTGCTAAGCTCCTCCTACTTTTTCCACGAGAATATAAGAAAAAACTATATAATTATTATTAATTTCAGTTGGTATCCAAGATACCTGTAGGTATCATGGATACCAACTGAAATAAATAACAACTGTATCGTTTTTTCTTATATTCTCGTGGAAAAAGTAGGAGGAGCTTAGGAAAAAGTCTGGTGGAACGACTTAAAAAACCCTACGTGTGTACGGCCCTTTACAAATTGAAGATAATTGAGTACATTATTTCAATTACCAATTAGATTTTAACATGAAATATCAGTTAGAATCTTAATTAAATTTTCATTTATTCATCCAAAAGAAACAGTAAATCTTTATCTTCCCAAACTTTAGTTTAACTAGATTTTATGCAGTCGGTAGAGCGCATACCTTCGCCGCCATTTTGACCTGTTCTCTCCCAAAATTTAATGAACTGCTAACTGGATAATAACGAATCGTGTCACCAAGTTTCATTCAATATGATTCAATACTATTTGAGTTATTGAGTTATAAATGACCTTGACCTTGACCTTTGACCGGACCGCTCCCAAAATTCTAACAAATGGTTCCTGGACATTGACCAATTGTACCATCAAATTTCAGACAACTTGGTATAATGCTTTTTGAGTTATGAGTACAAATGGCCTTGACCTTTATCTTTGACCTTTGACCCGATCGTTCTTAAAATCTAACAAAATGATTCCTGCCTATTGACCAATCGTCCCACTAAGTTTCATGCAATATGGTTCCAATACTTTTGAGTAATAAAAGATCATGACCTTGACCTTTGACCGGGTCACTTACAAAATTCTAGCAGCAGGTCACTGGACATGGACCAATCGTTTCACCAAATTTCAGGCAATTTGCTTGAATACTTTTTCAGTTAAGCGAATAACAAGATGATGAATAAATAAATTCCGATGAAAATAAGACTTCCCGCATTCTGCGAAAGTAATTACAACATAGGTCTACATAATGTGAAAAAAATTAAGTTGACAAAATCTTCTAATTCAAAATTCAATTGGCAAAAGTCTACTCGTTCTAATTTCGAAATCATCTTCTCCATATCCGAAAGGGGTAAAAATTATTTCGAATCTCCAGCTCGTTACCCTCGAATTAATTCGGGCAAAAGATTAAGATTCGGTCGATAATCTGGTTATGGAGGATCAGGATTTTCTGTGAGAGGATTATTGAAACCCGGAGAGAAAGTTATGGTGGGGTCATAGGAGATTGAGAGAGAAGTTATGGTGGGGCCATAGAAGATTGAGAGAGAAAGTTATGGTGGGGCTATAGAAGATTAAGAGAGAAAGTTATGGTGGGGTCATAGGAGATTGAGAGAGAAAGTTATGGTGGGGTCATAGAAGATTGAGAGAGAAAGTTATGGTGGGGCTATAGAAGATTGAGAGAGAAAGTTATGGTGGGGCCATAGAAGATTAAGAGTGAAAGTTATGGTGGGGCCATAGAAAATTGAGAGAGAAAGTTATGGTGGGGCCATAGAAGATTAAGAGGGAATGTTATGATGGGACCATTGAAGAAGAAAGAGGGAATGTTATGATGGGACCATAGAAGAAGAAAGAAGGGTCCTCTAATAATCTTCTATGACCCCACCAAAGTTTTCTATTAAAGTTGAGAATTTAGGGTCAATATGACCAGAACGATCCTTACTAGTACAGTACCTGTTTTTCAATCAGTGAGAGTTCAATTACTGTAATGGGTTTAAGATTATATTCCAATGCATATATATATATATACAATATATTTAATTTATCAAAAATTATACTTTTTAATACATATGGACGAAAATTTCATATCTTTAATTAACAATTTTCTTTTGACCTTCGTATCAATGATACTGCAGCAAATTATTATTAGTTTTTCTTTTTTATTACTGTTTCTTTGATTTTTCTCTGATTATTTTAACTTTATGAGGCGCTGTTGATAGAATGACTGTTTAACCCATTTTGTGACACACGGACAGACAGACAGACGCAGCTGTTATAATATTGTATAGATAATTTCACCCACGTTCTTATTGTTCAAATATCACACATATTTTTGGTCATTTTGACCAACATACAGAATTAGGAATATTTTCAACCTAGTCAAAATAATTCATGATTATTCATCCGAAAGTTATTATAAATCTTTCTACTTCAATTAATATGACCTGTTAAGCGTTCATTTTTTATCAATTTAACCTGTACGAAAACTATTTTTAAAGTGAAAAAGGGACATGAAATAAATCAATCATTTTAACAATTTTATTCCACATTGTTTATGGAAGATTATGGAAGAAATAACGACAGTATTTACCTTTACAGTTTAAATATTAATTAAACACATTAACTATGTATATTCGAACCAGTAAACCGATACACCAAACTACTTGATAAAAACTATCTATTATTAATCACAATTTAGTGAACATAGGTACACGTACAACCTGTTACAAAAGTAACATTTCAAGTCCTCATATCTACTGAACGATCATTGATAGTAAGATCAAACTTATACCATTTTAAAGACAATTTCAATACGCTTTTTTGTATACCAAAAACATTTCTATGTACTACATAGTTTCAGAGATATTTAGTTTCAAAATGTACCCAATATTTCTGGAACGGCCTGTATATTCATCATGGCTTCTCATTCGGGGAATCTTCAATAATTTTCAATTAAAATATCGTGTTTCCAATAAACTGTACTCACTAACGGTATCCTGGATGCGAAATGAGAGAGTAATTCTTAACGGTATCACGGATAGCAAATGAGGGAGTACTTCCTAGCGGTATTCTGGATACGAAATTAGTAGTAGCTACTCTCTAATGGTATCCATGATACGAAATGAGGGAGTACTTCCTATTGGTATCCAGGCGTAAAAATTTCACCCAGATGGAAAAATATCACCGTCCATCGTCAGATTTTGTATAAATGTTTTTTTACGAATGTGTTTTACGAATGTTTTTTACGAATGTTTTTTTACGAATGTTTATTACTATTGTATTTTACGAATGTTTTTTACGAATGTTTTTTACGAATGTTTTTTTACGAATGTTTTTTACGAATGGTATTTTACGAATGTATTTTTACGAATGTTTTTTACGAATGTATTTTTACGAATGTTTTTTACGAATGTATTTTTACGAATGTATTTTACGAATGTTTTTTTACGTATGTTTTTTACGAATGTTTTTTACGAATGTATTTTACGTATGTATTTTTACGATTATTTTTTACAAATGTATTTTACGAATGTTTTTACGAAAATCAGTTTCATAAGAAATTTTCTATCAAGATATGATTAAAATTAAAAAAAAATACGATTGCAAATATTTATAATATTTGCCTTTTATAAAGATTTATTGTATGACCAGCGAAGAATGGAAGAGAACCATACATAATCTTCTATGGCCCAACCAAAACTACTTCTCTGTGTAGATTTAATTACATAGTATAACTATATATTTTAATCACTTTAATCTCCTGATTAATTTGTTAATCCTGCAATTAATCGATAGATTATTGAAACGTGACACAATATCTAAAAGCTGTAATGAGGTCTATTGATGTAGATACTCAATTAACGACATAATTAATTCCCTATTATTTAAAAAAAACTATATATCGAATTTCAAACTACAAAGTTTAATTAATATTATTAATTTTATAAAAACTGTTTAAATAATGATAATAATGAAATAAATAACAATATACCATGGTTTCAACTTTATACACGAAATCCATTATCGGCAACTGTTGAGTCTTTTACACCTTTCCTTATAATTCAGCAAAGGTTTACTAATTAATTTCTCTAACGACATATCAGTCCATAGAAAGCTGAAGCTACTTACTTACTTAGTCAATTAAGCTAAGTGAGACTTAAGCATTGCATTGGTTAAGAGAGGCTTAATTAATTCCCTTTGCAATAGCATCTTGCATTACGATATTTCAATCCATACGCTCTGATGGAATTAGAACGAATTTTCATGTAACTGTAATGGAAGAACAGACCCATATATCAAAACAAACCATTTATCAATAGAAGACGCATTTTATTAACAGACTTACACAATGACACTGTCTTATTTTTAGCTTTGATTTCCGTATGTGTCCATATTGGGCGATTTTATTTTAAGACTGTACCTTCGTACATTTGCATATAATAAAAATATGCTACAATTTCAAACATTATGGCAATTCTAAGGGATTGCCAAATGTCGCAATTTAGTCTATGAAGCTACGATTAATTTAGTTTATTCCAGCTCTAGTTACACATATCGCGAATTTATTATTTTCTTTGCCAGCTATCATAACAAATGATGATCTATTTACTTCTATTTCAAATATATACTTTTCCAGTACACTAATAAATTTGATTGTAATTTATTAATTTGACAATTAATATATTACAGAATTTATAACCCTACTATATATTTTTTTTTACGCTTAATATTGGTCTATTTTTATAGTGTTTTTTTTATCTATTACGCATATTTAATATTCATTCCTTAAAGAACTTACAATGGATTAACCATTATTATAAAAATGTATACGTTAGAGTGTAGAAATCCTTAAATCAAGACTTTTCAATTAGTCAGATTTGAGGAAGATTTACATTTTCTTTACATTTAGTCGTACATTTTCTCTAAAAATCGAAATGAAAACTAATCATCAAGAGAGTAATTACAAAACGGGTTCGGTTCAATGAGTTGGTAAGTGACAAGTTTCCATGCAACAATATTGAAAACAAAAATTGGCTAGTTGCGACGGCAGACTTTGATTTACAATTTTACAACAATAGATTTATTGGTCAAAACGATTTTTTTCAAAAACTAATTATAAAATCTAAATAATAAATTGTTTTCCACAGTTTAATATTGAAAAGAAAATTAGGCGGAGAAAAGTCCGGCGCGGAAAAGACCGGCCGGGAAAAGTCCTTCGGGGAATAGTCCGGCGGGGAAAAGTCCAGGCGGGAAAAGTCCGGCGGGAAATAGTCTGGCGGGGAAAATTCCGGCCTGGAATAGTCCGTTTCCCCCCTATAAGATGTTGCTACTTCCTTATTCTATATACTGTGCCTTTACCAGCCCTATAAGATGTTGCTACTACCTTATTCTATATACTGTGCCTTTACCAGCCCTATAAGATGTCGTTACTCCCCTATTCTGTATACTGTGCCTTTACCAGCCTTATAAGATGTTGCTACTTCCCTATTCTGTATACTGTGCCTTTACCAGCCCTATAAGATGTTGTTACTTCCCTATTCTATATACTGTGCCTTTACCAGCCCTATAAGATGTTGCTACTTCCCTATTCTGTAAAATGTGCCTTTACCAGCCCTATAAGATGTTGTTACTTCCCTATTCTATATACTGTGCCTTTACCAGCCCTATAAGATGTTGTTACTTCCCTATTCTATATACTGTGCCTTTACCAACCCTATAAGATGTTGTTACTTCCCTATTCTCTATACTGTGCCTTTACCAGCCCTATAAGATGTTGTTACTTCCCTATTCTGTATACTGTGCCTTTACCAGCCCTATAAGATGTTGCTACTTCCCTATTCTGTAAAATGTGCCTTTACCAGCCCTATAAGATGTTATTACTTCCCTATTATCTATACTGTGCCTTTACCAGTCCTATAATATATTGCTACTTCCTTATTCTATAAACTGTGATATAATGAAGCTACAAGTTGGTCCCTGCAAGCTCCACGTAGCTTCACTTATCGATTTCACAGAGTAGATAGGGTATGCAGTCCCTTTGTGTCTCCATTAATTTTAGATTGCTTCAGTTCTGGTAAATTAGATGATGCATAAGAAAGCTACAGAAATGCTTTTAGTAAATCATTTTAATTTCGCTATTGCAGTTCATTACGTTGATTAATAGAAAGTGATGGATTAAGACAAAAAGCAGTCGTTAGCTGTTAAGGGAATGAATGGCCTGATTACATGATGCATAGTGATACATGATGCATAGTGATACATGATGCATTGTGATACATGATGCATTGTGATACATGATGCATGGTGATACATGATGCATAGTGATACATGATGCATTGTGATACATGATGCATAGTGATACATGATGCATAGTGATACATGATGCATAGTGATACATGATGCATAGTGATACATGATGCATTGTGATACATGATGCATTGTGATACATGATGCATGGTGATACATGATGCATAGTGATACATGATGCATAGTGATACATGATGCATAGTGATACATGATGCATTGTGATACATGATGCATAGTGATACATGATGCATAGTGATACATGATGCATTGTGATACATGATGCATAGTGATACATGATGCATAGTGATACATGATGCATAGTGATACATGATGCATAGTGATACATGATGCATTGTGATACATGATGCATTGTGATACATGATGCATAGTGATACATGATGCATAGTGATACATGATGCATGGTGATACATGATGCATAGTGATACATGATGCATTGTGATACATGATGCATGGTGATACATGATGCATAGTGATACATGATGCATGGTGATACATGATGCATGGTGATACATGATGCATTGTGATACATGATGCATAGTGATACATGATGCATGGTGATACATGATGCATTGTGATACATGATGCATGGTGATACATGATGCATGGTGATACATGATGCATTGTGATACATGATGCATAGTGATACAAGAAGCATAGTGATACATGATGCATGGTGATACATGATGCATTGTGATACATGATGCATTGTGATACATGATGCATTGTGATACATGATGCATAGTGATACATGATGCCTAGTGATACATGAAGCATGGTGATACATGATGCACATGTATTCATATGTGAAGCAATTAATTATTTAAATAATGCATGTATATTAAAGTGATAAATGGGATGATGCAAGCATACATATAATTACTCAATTATATGATACATGACTTATAATTACAAATTATAGACACATTATAGACACACTACCTTGCATGGTCTATAGCAGTAACTGTAATGGAATGGATACCATTCAAATCTACTAAAATTAGCCATTATCTTCAAAACCCCCTTACACCACGTTAAATAATCTCGACCCCCCCCCCCTCCCCCCTGGCTGTAATGACGTCACGGCATCTGCAGTCTGTAATGCACTCGGTATAGTCGCTTATGAGTAATTACAGTAGTAATTTGTGGAGGTATTACAGTCGCCAGGATTAGATTAAGGAAAGCGGCGTGGCTTGACACCACGCTAGACGGTGATAAATGTCCGTGGAGTTGCGAACATCTTGCGCAGACAACCTCGCGGACTACAAATGACTTAATTAAGTCTGTGTGTGCGTAAAGTGGAGATGCTTGGGTGAAATAAGTGTTCGATTATGTCTGCTTATGAGCAATGTTTGTGTTATTGCTTTAGGGAATTGGATGTGTGTGAATACAGTGGATTGTTATAGCGTAGTGATATAGTATTGTAGCTATTAAATTGGTAAGGATTTAAATGAGTGATATTTGATTAGTTTTAATTGAATGGTTTGAATTAATTTTATAATGTGAATTGAATTCGTTTTATATGAAATAGTTAATTTAGTTCTATGTGATTGCATTTAATTAGGATTATTGTTTGACATTGTAAATTTTAAAGTTCCAATAGATTTTAAGTTTGATAAATTTTAAAATAAGGATCAGGAAAAACTAGTCAGAACAAAAGATTTTAATTTTTATATGACTACTTTAACAATTTAGTTTAATCGCCTAACAAAAAAAAGAAAAGATTAATTAATTAATTACAAATTTATTAGTAAGTAAATTGGAACGGCCCAGGGTGGAGGTGGACTCAATAATTTAAAGAAAACAACATGGATTTTATATAAAGTGAATTCAACTAAAATAAAAACCAAGAAAAACTTATCTTTGCTAGGTAGTCAAACAGGAGTAAGGTTCAGTGGCAAATAGGGTGGTTTGGGCACAATCGCAAAGGTTTAGGCACAATGACTGTAGATTAGGCACAATGACTGTAGATTAGGTACAATGACTGTAGATTAGGTACAATGACTGTAGATTAGGTACAATGACTGTAGATTAGGCACAATGACTGTAGATTAGGCACAATGACTGTAGATTAGGCACAATGACTGTAGATTAGGCACAATGACTGTAGATTAGGCACAATGACTGTAGATTAGGCACAATGACTGTAGATTAGGTACAATGACTGTAGATTAGGCACAATGACTGTAGATTAGGCACAATGACTGTAGATTAGGCACAATGACTGTAGATTAGGTACAATGACTGTAGATTAGGTACAATGACTGTAGATTAGGTACAATGACTGTAGATTAGGCACAATGACTGTAGATTAGGCACAATGACTGTAGATTAGGCACAATGACTGTAGATTAGGTACAATGACTGTAGATTAGGTACAATGACTGTAGATTAGGTACAATGACTGTAGATTAGGTACAATGACTGTAGATTAGGCACAATGACTGTAGATTAGGCACAATGACTGTAGATTAGGTACAATGACTGTAGATTAGGTACAATGACTGTAGATTAGGTACAATGACTGTAGATTAGGTACAATGACTGTAGATTAGGTACAATGACTGTAGATTAGGCACAATGACTGTAGATTAGGCACAATGACTGTAGATTAGGCACAATGACTGTAGATTAGGCACAATGACTGTAGATTAGGCACAATGACTGTAGATTAGGCACAATGACTGTAGATTAGGTACAATGACTGTAGATTAGGTACAATGACTGTAGATTAGGTACAATGACTGTAGATTAGGTACAATGACTGTAGATTAGGTACAATGACTGTAGATTAGGCACAATGACTGTAGATTAGGTACAATGACTGTAGATTAGGCACAATGACTGTAGATTAGGTACAATGACTGTAGATTAGGTACAATGACTGTAGATTAGGTACAATGACTGTAGATTAGGTACAATGACTGTAGATTAGGCACAATGACTGTAGATTAGGCACAATGACTGTAGATTAGGCACAATGACTGTAGATTAGGCACAATGACTGTAGATTAGGCACAATGACTGTAGATTAGGTACAATGACTGTAGATTAGGCACAATGACTGTAGATTAGGCACAATGACTGTAGATTAGGCACAATGACTGTAGATTAGGCACAATGACTGTAGATTAGGTACAATGACTGTAGATTAGGTACAATGACTGTAGATTAGGTACAATGACTGTAGATTAGGTACAATGACTGTAGATTAGATACAATGACTGTAGATTAGGCACAATGACTGTAGATTAGGCACAATGACTGTAGATTAGGTACAATGACTGTAGATTAGGTACAATGACTGTAGATTAGGTACAATGACTGTAGATTAGGTACAATGACTGTAGATTAGGTACAATGACTGTAGATTAGGTACAATGCTTCACGTAGGTTTTAGCTTCAAGTAGGTTTTAGGTTTATAAGCTTGGTACACAGTTGATACACAGCTGGAATGAAAAAGGAAACAATATAACTGACTGTAAAAATGAACTATACATAAACTGTAAGACAGTTAAAAAAATAGGAACTTAAACTAACACAAAACATACCTGGAGATCACCTCTTTGTGGAACATTCAAACGGTAACTGACGAAAGTCAGAACGTTTGAATGTCCGACATCAATAAATTTCGTACTAGCTATGGTACAAAACAAGGTAACAAATACCGACTTAAATATGGAGGGAAAATAATGGGGAATAAATATAATACTGGCAAAAGCATTTACAATACCCCCATTCCAAGAATTTTTCCCCATTATAAGAAAGATATAATAATTACCTAAATAAACTTACAACTAACATACATAACAAATCACACAGTAGGTATTTCATGTGTGTTCATTAGGTTCATTCTAAGTTCTTGCTTCAAAGGAACTCTTAAGACTAGTCCCTTGACTGCCTTTGTGACACGAGTCACAACTTTTACAAAAATGACGGATGTCCATATCCATACTAGGCCAAAAGAAATAGTCTCTTATTCTCATTTTAGTTTTCCGATGGCTTAAATGTCCCGATAGTGAATTTTCATGAGCACATTGTAACACTGTATGTCGGCAATCAAGAGGAACGACTAATTTAAGTTCGCCTATCTTCGAAGGTGTTTTAGAATAAAAGACATTCTCGAAACAATAACTCATTTTGGTTCACAAAAGTGTAAGATTCTCCTGTTTTAGTAGTTTTAACAGAGCCTAGCCTAGTGCGTACAAAATCTAAACTTTTACACGAGTTCTGTAAGTTTTTAAATTCTTCAGGAGTATGTCCTATACCAATGACCTTAGACACCTTCTGAGGACGACTGAATTTAATATTTGAAGATCTAGTATCAACAGAAACGTATTTAGTTTGTTGAACTTTAGGATCTAGATTTTCTTTAGAATCTAAAACACCAGGTATATTACCAATTATAACTTTACAAAACTTTAATGGTGCTCTCAAAGCATTAACCCACCCATTATAAAATGAACATTTAATATACACTCTACACTGAGGTAAATAATGAATATTACCTATGAAATCAGCAATACCAACTTTCTTACACAGGTTAATATCAAGGTTTGGAAACAATTCGTCGGAAACCATAACTGAACTACATCCAGTATCTCTCCAAATAGAGCTAACGTTCTGGCCGTTAACGGTACCTTTGGCTAAATATTTAATAGGAGTCGCACCAGAAAATACGAACTGAACGTGATCTTTAATCACTGGTATGCCCTTAAGAATAGGACATCTGTTTTGCATATGACCGAACTCTTTACAATAGTGGCACATAATTTTAGAGTAGTCCCTTTTAATTGCTCCAATAGGTTTCATATCTTTGTTAATGGATCTATCGGGAATAGACGCACTTTCACGTTGATCAAGAGAGGATTTCGGATAAGACTTATGAGCTTGTGACCAAGAATCCGAAAGTTCAATCAACCTAGGTAAAGTTTCAACTTTTTGCTCTTTCAGAAAAATTCGTAGGTCGTTCGGAACCGATGACAAGAATTGGTCACACAAAATAAATTCTAAAAGAGAATCAAAAGACCTATCTACTTTTGCCGATTCTAACCACCTATTTAGGGCTCTTTTAAGCTGGGTAGCAAATTGATTGTAAGTTTGATTTGGGATAATTTTCATAGATCGGAAATCCAACCTATATGAATCAGTAGTCTTATGAAAACCAGCAAGGAGCACATCTTTAAGCCCTCCATAAGTACTAGTATCTTGTTCAGACGCACAAGTATAAATATCTAGAGCTTTACCAGATAATAGGGAACCCAAATGAACGGCCCATTTTTCTATAGGAATTTCTAGTAAAGTAGCAATCCTTTCGAAGCGATCTAAATAGCTTGCTAGATCGTCTCCATCTCTATAGTTTGGTAGTTTCGGTTGAATAGCTGAAAGATAGTGAGAATTTCTAGTTTCTCTAGAAGATTCGGCCTCTGCCGTTAAAGTCAATCTAGCCATTTCTAGTTCATGTGCTCTCTGAGCTTCACGATCTCTAGCTTGAATCTCCAGTTTGATAATTTCTCTGGCCGCAGCTCTTTCCTCACAGTAGATATTCTGTTGTATTTGTACAAATTCAGCAACATTACTAACACCCAAGGAGATGGCTTTAGCATGCAAATCATCAATACTGAGCATTTCTGGATCACTCATTGCGAAAGTTTTAATTCACAAAACTAAATGGAATTTTTTTTTCAAACTCAATCTTTTTATTGTTAAAGATTAGTTCTATCGGAAAAAATTAATTTTCCCGGGTCAGTTAAAAATCACGCGTTTTTAAACATCAATTTACGGTATTTTTGTTTACCTAATCAAATGTTAAACAACGCTACATAGAGAAATATGCCCTCCAATGGAATGTAAACTTCCAACAAAATAATTTTGTATTATTCGTTTATAATCATAATCATAACAAGCTTTTGTAGCTGAAAATAAAAATGTTAGCCACAAATCGAACTTTAATTTACCCTGTTGAGGAATAAATTATTAGGTTCAAAATACAGTATTACTATTACAGTAACAAAATTTTGAGGATGATCTCCAGAAAGTGAATTGTACCAGTTTAGCTTTTAACAGATCACTTAGCAGTCAGCATAATGAATCCTCAAACTTCCGTCACAAAACATACAAATTCCAGTCAGAAATCAAAATTAAATGAGACACACCTCCCCCCTGGCAAGGTCGCCAGATGTAAATTTTAAAGTTCCAATAGATTTTAAGTTTGATAAATTTTAAAATAAGGATCAGGAAAAACTAGTCAGAACAAAAGATTTTAATTTTTATATGACTACTTTAACAATTTAGTTTAATCGCCTAACAAAAAAAAGAAAAGATTAATTAATTAATTACAAATTTATTAGTAAGTAAATTGGAACGGCCCAGGGTGGAGGTGGACTCAATAATTTAAAGAAAACAACATGGATTTTATATAAAGTGAATTCAACTAAAATAAAAACTAAGAAAAACTTATCTTTGCTAGGTAGTCAAACAGGAGTAAGGTTCAGTGGCAAATAGGGTGGTTTGGGCACAATCGCAAAGGTTTAGGCACAATGACTGTAGATTAGGCACAATGACTGTAGATTAGGTACAATGACTGTAGATTAGGTACAATGACTGTAGATTAGGTACAATGACTGTAGATTAGGCACAATGACTGTAGATTAGGCACAATGACTGTAGATTAGGTACAATGACTGTAGATTAGGTACAATGACTGTAGATTAGGTACAATGACTGTAGATTAGGTACAATGACTGTAGATTAGGTACAATGACTGTAGATTAGGCACAATGACTGTAGATTAGGCACAATGACTGTAGATTAGGTACAATGACTGTAGATTAGGTACAATGACTGTAGATTAGGTACAATGACTGTAGATTAGGCACAATGACTGTAGATTAGGCACAATGACTGTAGATTAGGTACAATGACTGTAGATTAGGTACAATGACTGTAGATTAGGCACAATGACTGTAGATTAGGCACAATGACTGTAGATTAGGTACAATGACTGTAGATTAGGTACAATGACTGTAGATTAGGTACAATGACTGTAGATTAGGCACAATGACTGTAGATTAGGCACAATGACTGTAGATTAGGTACAATGACTGTAGATTAGGTACAATGACTGTAGATTAGGTACAATGACTGTAGATTAGGTACAATGACTGTAGATTAGGTACAATGCTTCACGTAGGTTTTAGCTTCAAGTAGGTTTTAGGTTTATAAGCTTGGTACACAGTTGATACACAGCTGGAATGAAAAAGGAAACAATATAACTGACTGTAAAAATGAACTATACATAAACTGTAAGACAGTTAAAAAAATAGGAACTTAAACTAACACAAAACATACCTGGAGATCACCTCTTTGTGGAACATTCAAACGGTAACTGACGAAAGTCAGAACGTTTGAATGTCCGACATCAATAAATTTCGTACTAGCTATGGTACAAAACAAGGTAACAAATACCGACTTAAATATGGAGGGAAAATAATGGGGAATAAATACAAATACTGGCAAAAGCATTTACAGACATAATTATCTAATATATATATCTGTCCCTGGAATTTACTTTTTCCTTTTTTTTTTATTGTTTTTTACATCTTTTTGTGATTTGTTTTTATCTGCTCATAAAAAAAATACCTATTATACTTCAAAATCAAAATATCAAATTTTATGCTCGTTGATATAAAAGGCAATATAAATATAAATACCTATATCATATATAAAAATAATTACACACATATCTAAAAGTATTTTGATAGAAATATATACTAATAATACCATAAATATTCCATAATATTTCTATGAAATATGATATAAACAATAAATATTCCATAATTTTTATTTTAAATACAAAATCCACCAAATACATATATTTCAAAATAGTTCTAAAAAATAAAAACTACCAAATATATTCCATAATATTCTAAAATTTACTCTTCTTGAGACGATGAAATCATTTGGTGGAAAATTCCCTCTTGAAGCCACGTGACGCATGAGATTATACAGGATCAGCCACTGGAGAGTATGGTGCAATATTCGCAATGACTCTTATCCCTCTTTTATTCTCCTCGAAAGAGCCCTGTACTCTTAGATAGAAGAACCCCCTCCAGAAGAGAGGGTACGCTAAAAGAGGGTACACCAAGGACTCAATAGAAAGTACACCAAGGATCCAATAGAAAGTACATCAAGGATCCAATAGAAAGTACACCAAGGATCCAATAGAAAGTACACCAAGGACCCAATAGAAAGTACACCAAGGACCCAATAGAAAGTACATCAAGGATCCAATAGAAAGTACACCAAGGATCCAATAGAAAGTACACCAAGGATCCAATAGAAAGTACACCAAGGATCCAATAGAAAGTACACCAAGGACCCAATAGAAAGTACACCAAGGACTCAATAGAAAGTACACCAAGGACCCAATAGAAAGTACACCAAGGACTCAATAGAAAGTACACCAAGGACTCAATAGAAAGTACACCAAGGATCCAATAGAAAGTACACCAAGGACTCAATAGAAAGTACACCAAGGATCCAATAGAAAGTACACCAAGGACCCCATAGAAAGTACACCAAGGATCCAATAGAAAGTACAACAAGGACCCAATAGAGAGTACACCAAGGACCCAATAGAGAGTACGCCAAGGATCCAATAGAAAGTACACCAAGGACCCAATAGAAAGTACACCAAGGACTCAATAGAAAGTACACCAAGGACTCAATAGAAAGTACACCAAGGATCCAATAGAAAGTACACCAAGGACTCAATAGAAAGTACACCAAGGATCCAATAGAAAGTACACCAAGGACCCCATAGAAAGTACACCAAGGATCCAATAGAAAGTACACCAAGGACCCAATAGAGAGTACACCAAGGACCCAATAGAGAGTACGCCAAGGATCCAATAGAAAGTACACCAAGGACCCAATAGAAAGTACACCAAGGACTCAATAGAAAGTACACCAAGGATCCAATAGAAAGTACACCAAGGACCCAATAGAAAGTACACCAAGGACTCAATAGAAAGTACACCAAGGATCCAATAGAAAGTACACCAAGGACCCAATAGAAAGTACACCAAGGACCCAATAGAAAGTACACCAAGGACTCAATAGAAAGTACACCAAGGATCCAATAGAAAGTACACCAAGGACCCAATAGAAAGTACACCAAGGACCCAATAGAAAGTACGCCAAGGACCCAATAGAAAGTACACCAAGGACCCAATAGAAAGTACGCCAAGGATCCAATAGAAAGTACACCAAGGACCCGATAGAAAGTACACCAAGGACCCAATAGAAAGTACGCCAAGGATCCATTATAAAGTACACCAAGGACCCAATAGAAAGTACACCAAGGACCCAATAGAATGTACACCAAGGACCCAAAAGAAAGTACACTAAGGATCCAATAGAAAGCACGCCAAGGACCCAATAGAGAGTACGCCAAAGACCCAATAGAAAGTACACCAAGGACTCAATAGAAAGTACACCAAGGACCCAATAGAAAGTACACCAAGGACTCAATAGAAAGTACACCAAGGATCCAATAGAAAGTACACCAAGGACCCCATAGAAAGTACACCAAGGATCCAATAGAAAGTACAACAAGGACCCAATAGAGAGTACACCAAGGACCCAATAGAGAGTACGCCAAGGATCCAATAGAAAGTACACCAAGGACCCAATAGAAAGTACACCAAGGACTCAATAGAAAGTACACCAAGGACTCAATAGAAAGTACACCAAGGATCCAATAGAAAGTACACCAAGGACTCAATAGAAAGTACACCAAGGATCCAATAGAAAGTACACCAAGGACCCCATAGAAAGTACACCAAGGATCCAATAGAAAGTACACCAAGGACCCAATAGAGAGTACACCAAGGACCCAATAGAGAGTACGCCAAGGATCCAATAGAAAGTACACCAAGGACCCAATAGAAAGTACACCAAGGACTCAATAGAAAGTACACCAAGGATCCAATAGAAAGTACACCAAGGACCCAATAGAAAGTACACCAAGGACTCAATAGAAAGTACACCAAGGATCCAATAGAAAGTACACCAAGGACCCAATAGAAAGTACACCAAGGACCCAATAGAAAGTACACCAAGGACTCAATAGAAAGTACACCAAGGATCCAATAGAAAGTACACCAAGGACCCAATAGAAAGTACACCAAGGACCCAATAGAAAGTACGCCAAGGACCCAATAGAAAGTACACCAAGGACCCAATAGAAAGTACGCCAAGGATCCAATAGAAAGTACACCAAGGACCCGATAGAAAGTACACCAAGGACCCAATAGAAAGTACGCCAAGGATCCATTATAAAGTACACCAAGGACCCAATAGAAAGTACACCAAGGACCCAATAGAATGTACACCAAGGACCCAAAAGAAAGTACACTAAGGATCCAATAGAAAGCACGCCAAGGACCCAATAGAGAGTACGCCAAAGACCCAATAGAAAGTACACCAAGGACCCAATAGAAAGTACACCAAGGACCTATTAGAAAGTACGCCAAGGACCCCATAGAAAGTACACCAAGGACCCAATAGAAAGTACACCAAGGACCCAATAGAAAGTACACCAAGGACTCAATAGAAAGTACACCAAGGACCCAATAGAAAGTACAACAAGGACCCGATATAAGTGGTTCACGCTACTTGAACAGGAGATGTGTCACAGCATTTTCTGACGGAATGGACACGTCTTCACTACTGTGAACCCTGTCCTAAATTTAGAGTGGGTGGTCAGAATGGTTACAAAGGGTACTTAGGGTTGTGACAATATGCTTTTAAAATCATAGATCTTTAGATAGACGAAATGAAATGGTATTGAATACTATATACCGCTGGTGTAGAACCATTCAATACTCTTCAATTCTCTCCGTCAATAATATTTTCAGAATCTATGTTTTTAAATGCATATTGTCACAACCCTACTCATAATGATATGGATTCATCGTAGATTTTCGATAGTTAATTATTACTGATCTAAGATTATAACTGATTCAATGAAAATGTAATCATAAACTTTGAATGCAAAAAAATTAACTAATCGTAAACCACACGATTTTATTTCTAAATTATTGATATATTTTAGGTTCCACATCAGAGATATCGAACATCTTCGTTGTACTCATCTATAAATTCTTGACTGGGTTCTCGATTTCTGTAATATGCCGAGAAAAATTGAAATTTGTCCTTTATAGCTCATCTAGGGGTGGTGGCCGTGTGGAATGACTCGCTGAACGGTTTTCACAGCCTGAACTGATATACAGGCTGTTGCAGAAGTTTGAGACTCTTTCAAACCCTCATATCTTCTATACTATCAGTGGTAGTGATATTAAACTGGTACCATTTAAAAGCCAATTTTAATATGTTTTATTATGATGATAATGTTATTCATGGCTTGAATAGTTTTTGAGAAATTTAGTGTCTAAGACTTCTATAACAGCCTGTATTTCTTTCGGGGTCGAGCCCCCGGTCGGTATAGATGTAGAAGGGGGCAATTTTACGCTACTGTGGTTTTCACATGATTTTTTTTGTAGGTCTGCCTTCAGAAAACTCATAATGTGGAAAATAATAAATATTTATTGATATGTCTGATCACTAGGGTTGGGAGGAGTTTAAAATCATAGATCTTAAGAATATCGAAATGAAATGGTATCGAATACTATATACCGCTGGTGTAGAACCATTCAATACTCTTGAATTCTCTCCGTCTATAACATTTTCGGGATCTCTGATTTTAAAATCATATTGTCACAACATTGATTATTACATATGGATATTTTACAAATAATCTTATTTGTATGTAAAATGTTTCAACGAAGAAATATAGTGAGTTGAAATTATTGAATACACATTGAAAGTACAGATGATTATTACTTTTTTTAATAAGTGAATTGTTGCCTATTTAATCATTTTAAAATATTAAATAGGTTCATCATGCCAAAATGTTAGTTCGGGTTTATTACTAACCAGATACTATTTATATACTGAGTAAATATTTCAATAAGTTTTATTAATAAAAAACATCATAAAATGAGCATTAAAATGTATCCATTGTGGACAGATTTTAATTTCGTTTAATGGCAAAAAAATTTAATAGTAATTAGCTTTTATAAAAATATTCGAATAAAAATAAATATCTTTTTTTTAGTGAAATTAAAATATTAATTAACATATTTTTTCAATTCTTTTTCTTTAACAAATATTGAATATAATATTAATTTGCAGTATAACCTGAAGAATATCCGGCAGGGCAATTTCCTTGTTAGAAAATAAAAGAATAAAAGAAAAGGTGGAAAAGAAAAGAATAAAACCTATTCTGCAAGTGGAGCATTTCTTTCTTTGGATTAATTTTAATTGACGAAGAATTGAAAAGATGTAAAGGAAAAACCAATTAGTTATAGTTGTCTATCTAAGATAGCTTTGAAGTGGAAATTTTATTTAATAAAAGTCACATTTTCATTTGTTTTATTTTAAAAAAGTCACAATTTTTTTTTGCTTTGTTTAATAAAAGTCACATTTTTATTTGTTTCATTTATTAGAAGTCACAATTTTTGTTTGTTTTATTTAATAAAAGTCACAATTTTTTTTTGTTTTGTTTAATAAAAGTCACATTTTTATTTGTTTCATTTATTAGAAGTCACAATTTTTGTTTGTTTTATTTAATAAAAGTCACAATTTTTTTTTGTTTTGTTTAATAAAAGTCACATTTTTATTTGTTTCATTTATTAGAAGTCACAATTTTTGTTTGTTTTATTTATTAAAAGTCACATTTTCATTTGTTTGTTTTATTTAATAAAAGTCACAATTTTTGTTCGTTTTCTTTATTAAAAGTCACTATTCATTTTTTTTTTTATTTAAGGGGACCGTCCGTAAATTTTGTAAACAAATTTATTAATAAAGCTACGGTTATGAAACTTGGTTCCTAAATATAAAATTGAATAATATTATGTTTTTGTTCGTGGCATTTTTTCGATTAGACGCATAGAAAACAAGTTATTCGAATTTCGAACGAATTTCGAACTGGGTATTCAAACATGTACTTCTAATACAGTTTTTGTAGCTACGGGTTTGCGGTTTTTTTCATTCGATTCTCCTGGTGATTCTCTACAAAAGCCTGAAGATCGATTTTTGAATTTCGAATTAGTTTACGAAAAATTTGATTTTTCGTGAAAAAACTAAAATTTAAAAAAAAAAAAAAAATTATATTTCTAAAAAAAAAAATTGTATTTCGAAATTCAAAAATCGATCCTCAAGCTTTTGTAGAGAATTACCAGGAGAATCGAATGAAAAAAACCGCAATGCTCTAGCTTCAACCAAAAAAATGTGCGGGGTTTTGAATTACAAGATTTGTAGATCTCAAAATTAGTAGGAATTTCCTTTCAAAGTTTGATGATCTGACACGCAGCATCCATCCACTTCGAAGGTTTAGGGATAACTGAGCAATCTTTCTTTGCATTCATTGATGTGGGCGTTATATAGTGGTAGGTTAGATACCAGATATAGCGAGATAATTAATTATTACGAATTATAATTGGCTGAGAGATGGTTTTTAGAGTACATATTGACTCCCTATCCCCCGGCCCACTTTTCCCTTTCTCCCTCTCCCCAGGGGGTTAGAGTTATACGAACCTTCTGATATTTTGCACACACTATAAGAAGGTTATAAAACAACTATTTACACAATAAAAAAAAAAGATAAAATTTTGAGATTTCTTCGCGGACGGTCCCCTTAATAGAAATCACTATTTAATTTTTTTCCATTTTATAAAAGTCACAGTCGTATTCGTTTTTTAATAAGATGATAGGAGAAAAAAAAAGTACATAGGAAAGAAAGTTATGGTGGGGCCTTAGAAGATTAAGTAGGGCCCCACCTTATCCTCCTAAAGCCAATCAATCAAATTTTAATATGCTAGGGTAAGATACAAATTATCGAACGGTTCTATATTTTCGGGCATATAGTATTTTAAAATGACTCAGAATAACGAGTAAAATTTTAATTATTATATAATTTATTTTTTTATATAATCGGAAATATAGAACCATACGATAACTTGGATCTTACCCTATAATCTAAATAAAACTAAACCGCAATAGATGTTATCTCGCTAAAGGTACCTGATTTTTTTTAAAGAATAAAAATACATTTTCCGTTATAAATAACAAACTAAATAATACAATAACAAAAACCCACTAAAATCCCCCCAAAACAAAAAACAAAAACCCACTAAAATTCAATTGACAGAAGTTTAGCGAAAAATATAGTAATGTGAAGATTCATTAAAAAAACATATTACGATATTTTTAACTTTAAAATATATTCCACAATACATGTTAAAGATAATTTTAAAAAATTCCAATAATCACAAATCCTGATTAATAATAATCCTAAACTATTAAATATTATAATGTCTTTTTTATCCATAATCTGCAATTCGTATTACAGTATACAACTACACTATAATGAAATCCTGTATAGTGAGCAATCCAGATTAGTAGTCATGAGTAATGAAGTACACTGTATAAGCAATTTATTTCAAAAAAATATTTTGCGTAGTCTACCACAAAATGGCAAGTTTTCTATGCATTTCATGAATCCTATATAGTGAAGTATTTAAAATCTAGATATTCCAACATATTTGTTGGAATTATTATTAAATTTTATCAATGATAAATTTTATGAATAATGAATTTTATGAATTATAAATTTTATGAATTAAATTTTTTATAAATTATAAATTTTATATATTATAAATTTTATAAATAATTTTTTTATAAATATTAATTTTATGAATTATAAATTTTATAAATTATATATTTTATAAATAATAAATTTTATGAATTATAAAATTCATGAATTATAAATTTCAAAAATTATAAATTTTGTAAATTATAAATTTTATAAATATTAATTTTATGAATTATTAATTTAAAAAATTATAAAAGATTATAATAGATTTTTCAATTATAGTTGATTTTTTTTTATAACTAATATAAATATAAATATAGACTACTTCTGCTTTTATAATTATAATTATTTTTATTTATGTATCCTGATTATATTTATTTTCATAATATTTTTAATGATTATAATAACCTTAATAATTTTTTTTAAGTGACCATAATAAATTTTTATTCCATTAATTATAATTTTGTGATTACAATATTAATTTCAATTAAAAACAAGCTGAACTAAATCTCTTTCAAATTTCATTATAAAATATTAAATTCAATTAAAAATAATAAACATATATATATAGTTTCTCTTATATGCTCGATAATGTGCATACACTGATAACTTGGAAATCACCCTATAAAAGGATATTAATACAAAGAATAACAAAGAAAAAACCCATATCTAAAACTTTTGGGGTAACTGCTCAATTGCCGTCACTTCATACATACCGATAAGGTAGTTAACTATCTATAATGAATAGTACGGTGTGTAGAAAGTGTCGGTAATTGGGTATTTACCCCATGTATTTACTCGGCAAACTGAAAGCTATGAATAAACCATAAAATGTCCGAATGTATTCACTAACCGACTAATAAGCCATTACAGTTATGGCCTGGTATGGACGGGGTCCGTCCACTAGGGCCATAAATACGAATATTAAATTAATATGTAGCTTATGTATAAAAAAACATGTTATCACCCTGTATACTAATACATAGAGTGTGTTTGTATGTTGTTCTGTTGGTGCAAGGAGAGTGTCACGCTTTGTAACATTTAATCTACGGTTTAATTCCATGACTGAATTAAATGTACGGATAACAGAATCTGGATAAGAGAAAATAGGTATACGGGTACGAAAAATCCGGGATTATTAAAAAATCCAATATTACAAAAATTTCAAGATTACAAAAATCAGGATTACAAAAATTACTTAGGAACTACAAAAATCAGGATTACAAAAAAAACACGCGTACGTACAAAAAATCCAGGATAACAAAATATCAGAGGTTTAAAAAAAATCCAGAATTTAAAAAAAATCCGGGATTGAAAAAAATCCTGCATATATGACCGAAGAAGTGAAACAGACCGATAATTCATAACATATACATATAAATATTTCTGGTATATACTAAATAGGCATAGAATTTTTTACGATGAAATATCTGAATTAGAAGGTGACGATAAAAAGCGTAGCACTGTGACCCATCAAACCCTGGCAATAAAAAGCAACTCATAAAATATTAACTGCTACTCATAAAAAGTATCCCTTAGCTCTGCTATTAATACATTCTGCGCCTTTATCATAATAAAAATAATGAAATAGCGTGATGAAGTGAATACCGATAGTGTACTGAAATTACTATACTTTTTACCGTACGTTTAAATAAAATTAATATTTAATGTTACTGTAAATATTTATTTAGATATCGACCATGAGAGTCCAGTCACGCAAAGAACTGTAAGTATTGGACTAGAACAATACAGTACTGTAAGTGCTGGACTAGAACAATCCAGTACTGTAAGTGCTGATCTAGAACAATCCAGTACTGTAAGTGCTGGACTAGTACAATGATGTCCAAACAATCCAGTACTGTAAGTGCTGGACTAGTACAATGATGTCCAAACAATACAGTACTCATTAGTTATTATCACAGAGCAACAGTTTAAGATGGAATTTAAGAATATTAAAGTTATAGAAATTCATTATAGTTTTCATACCAGTAACAGATCTATTCAGTTATTCTAAGTCCCTAAATACGATTACAATTCGCACTCGTTCATGGGGCCACAGTAGGGTGAAACCTAAATTGGTACTGAAGTGTGTTGCTCTGATGACGTCACACACTCTATTGTCACTACCTATTCTGTGTACAGTAATACACTATCAAGAACCATTCTCATACATCGCTCAATTTCTTGTAATATCACATTAGCAGCTAAAGAGTTTATTATCACGAAAAGCCGTTAGTTTATGCTGAACTGTATGAGAAACAGGGCAAGCAGTAATGTATTACAGATTATTAAAATGAACCAGAGGCATTAGAGTTGAGCTGCGATTTAAATAGACCAATTATGAGATTCTAGAGTAAGATAAATTAGCCTCTGATTGGCTGGTTTCAATGTGAAAGCTGTCATATGCGTGCAAACAAAGCCTTCTAGAGGATGTCATGGCCTTAACATGGAAATAAAGCCTTTTACAGGATGGCTGGGCCTTACCATGGGAATAATGCCTTCTAGAGGATGTTTGGCCTTACCATGGAATTAATGCCTTCTAAAGGATGTTTGGCCTTACCATGGGAATAATGCCTTCTAGAGGATGATTGGCCTTACCATGGAAATAATGTCTTCTAGAGGATGGTTGGCCTTACCATGGAAATAATGTCTTCTAGAGGATGATTGGCCTTACCATGGAAATAATGCCTTCTAGAGGATGTTTGGCCTTACCATGGGAATAATGCCTTCTAGAGGATGTTTGGCCTTACCATGGAAATAATGCCTTCTAGAGGATGGTTGGCCTTACCATGGAAATAATGCCTTCTAGAGAATGTTTGGCCTTACCATGGAAATAATGTTTTCTAGAGGATGTTTGGCCTTACCATGAAAATAATGCCTTCTAGAAGGAGTCTTGGCCTTAGCATAAAACACTTTTGAAGAATTTGATATTTATATTTATTTTCTCATAATAAAGCAATATTTGCTACAATATATGCAGGCCACATCATCTACAGTGTCTGCAGTCTTCATCATCTACAGTGTCTACAGGCCTCATCATCTACAATTCAATCTATATAGAATTTCATCTACTTATAAGATATTGTTTTCATACCGTATGATAAGGCCATGTAATTTTACCGGAGGCGTTGCGTAACTCTATTTTCATAGAGAAAGAAGCACTGCGTAAACAATTAAAATGTCATACTTTTTAGCTTCATTCTCCCCCCATCAAACAGTAGTTAGTTCGAAAAATAAGAATTACTAATTAGTAATGTTTTTGAATCCTTTTAAATAACTGTTTATAATTATTCCCCCTGAAATAAAGAACTAAATCAAAATAAAGTCATTAAAGTTGTTATTCATATTAAAAGTAATCTGGTGATGAAAATTAAGTCAAACATATTTAAATGACTTCCGTAAACAGTTTTTAATTGGTGTTCACGTTTCAGAACTGTTTAGAAATTTAACTATGAAGTCTAATTAACCTGTGACTGTTTAGAGTCCCGTAAATGGTACGATTAATAGAAGAAAAATCATAGCAACCACAAAAAAAAAAATCTGAAAAAAAAATTCTAGATAGAAACCTAAAAAATTTTTACGAATAATATACAAAAAAATTCACAGTAAACCAAAAATAATTATTAAAAATTAGAAAAATAAAATAAAATATATGGAAAAAAAAGGAAAATAATATCAAAAAAATTATTTAAATAATAAGTAAAGAAATTTGTAAAAAAAATTCTCGTTTAATAAAAAAATATTCAATTCAACTCCAAAAAAGAATGGCCTATTAAAGAGAAAGGATTTTTCCATACGTTAGCAAATAACTTTTTTCGGTTTCGATTTAAATGAATGAACAGTATGTATGTTCGAAAACCAACACATCAGATAGATTTCAACTGCACTCAAAAGCGTACAAAAAACAACATAATGTGAACGTAGCTCATCACATATAAATATGTGAATCTTATATATAAATATATAAATTTTTAATATAAAAATGTGAATTTGGATCTCTTTAATTTTACGGTTTGAAAAAAATAATTTGGACCGTAAAATAAAAAAATTCGGACCGTAAAAGTAAAGATATCCGTGCATTTCACATATATATGTTTCTGTTCCGGTGTTCCATTCACTTTTCACTTGTTGTTATAAAATTGGCATCTTCGTATCACATTCATTCTACTTTGAATATATTCTCTGGAAGATCTTCAAGATCTTCTTCTTTACGATCTTTTCTCTTTTTAATCACCAATAACTTTGCTTTTGACAATATGCTTTTAAAATCATAGATCCTAAAATTAATATAGACGGAGAGAATTAAAGAGTATTGAATGGTTCTACACCAGCGGTATATAGTATTCGATACCATTTCATTTCGTCTGTGATATTCATAAGATCTATAATTTATAAAGCATATTGTTACAACCCTAGTGACAATATGCTTTATAAATCATAGAGAATATTATAGACGGAGAGAATTAAAGAGTATTGAATGGTTCTACACCAGCGGTATATAGTATTCGATACCATTTCATTTCGTCTACCTTAATATATATGATTTTAAAAGCATATTGTCACATCCCTAGTCATAACCATGGAAGATCCTTCCTTCCCTTGGCGTGGAATACCTCCCCCCCCCCTGAGATCTCTCCCTCCGGGGGCTCCCTGTTGTACTAACTAATCCGCTTTGTTCACTTGTGCGGTCACTACAGAGAAAGGTAGGGGCTTAGTTACTCTAATCCTATATGTGCTTCACAAATACCTGCACTTTTCGAATACGGATGTAGCACATAACTTTTCAAACTTTCAGCGATGGATTAAGTAGAGTTGTAGGTAGGTAGGTAGGTACATGTAGCTTGAAATAAAGTAAAAGCGTTTTTCAATATGTAATAGTAGGAAATTGTGTGCATGATCGCGACGTTTTTTTAAGCATGATATAGAGGATGCGCTTTGGATCGCGCGTTCAAAAATACGTGGCTTAGTACAGACCGAGCGTTTTCTAACGCGCGGTTAATATATGGTAAAACCCGGCAAATGCACGTTCCCACAAAAATCTTGAAACGCGCGCTTTTGCTGACAGCTTGAGACGAAACGCACGTTTAAGGCCCCTATCACACGAGCTCTTTTTTCATGCTGCGGCGAAGAAAATTCAGCATGAAAAATAATACCACGCCTGAATAAACGTATGTGTTTTGTATGTATACTTATATAGGACGTTTTTCATGCTACTTTTTTTTGAAAAAATACATCCTTTGTGAAATAAGTTTAAATGTTTACACAACTACACATCTATTGAACCTCCAGTAACTTGAAACGCGCGTTAGAAAACGCCCGTCTAGACGTCTTATTTAGAAATAGGACACAGAAAGGACATAGTAGGACAGAAATAGGACACAGTTGGGTCCAATTTACTTAGGCAAATCTTCTATAGAAATAGGACACAAATAGAACACAGTAAGACACAAATAGGACACAAATAGGATACAGTAGGACACAAATAGGACACAGTAGGACACAAATAGACACAGTAGTACACAAATAGGACATAGTAAGACACAAAAAGGACACAATAGGAAACAAATAGGACACAGTTGTGTCCAATTTACTTAGGCAAATCTTCTATATAAATAGGACACAGTAGGACACAAATAGGACACAAATAGGACACAGTAGGACACAAATAGGACACAGTAGGACACAAATAGACACAGTAGGACACAAATAGGACATAGTAAGACACAAATAGGACACAATAGGAAACAAATAGGACACAGTTGTGTCCAATTTACTTAGGCAAATCTTCTATATAAATAGGACACAAATAGGACACAGTAGGACACAAATAGGACACAGTAGGACACAAATAGGACACAGTAGGACACAAGTAAGACACAGTAGTACACAAATAGGACACAGTGGGGTCCTCTTTACTTAGGCAAATCTTCTATAGTAATAGGACACAAATAGGACACAAACAGGACACAATAGGACAGAAATAGGACACAGTAGGGTCTGTAGATAAGCCGATTGCAGCTTCTCTAGTGTTTTTCTTAGTTGTTTTATTTGGCTTCACCAAATTGAGAGCAAATCTGTTCCGGGAAAATATTTCAGCTTCAGAGTTTGACTTCTTGCGTCCCTGATTAGGGAGACTAAATCGGTCCATTCTTTAAAAGACACTGAAAACAAAAAGAAGAAATATTTACAGAAGATTATTCAGATTGTTTCGGAAATTTTGGTCCAGAAAGTTGAATTCTCTTTGTGTTTTTCGGATGGGAGAAGTGAATTTTTAAGCATTTTTTATGAACGCTCTTAGAATAAGTCTTTGGTTTTTAGTTTTTGACAATATTACTCAGAGTAAGACAAAAAAATCAAATCCGACTATCAAAATATAAACATCTGATGTCTAACCAGAGTGCAAAAACTGGTAAGGTACTTCCTAAGAAAAGTACTATTACGGCCTCTGTTCTAAAACATAGGATAAAAACTCAAGATTGTTCACAGAGAAAATGTAAAATGTCCCATATTCTGCAGACTGGATGTTTACATGTAACAGCTTCCCATCGTCCATCGGGAATCTATTCCGAAGACGCCGATGATCTGTCAAATTTTTGCTGACGTCAGCGACGGGAGATACGAGCGCAGTTGTAAAATTCTACCGTTTTAGAACTTTCCTGCCGACTTCATTTGCGATTTTACAGTCAATTTTTATAACTTTTGAGTGAGTAAAACTGTGCGGATGATTTTCAACTGTCTAAGACTGCAATTCATTTCATGTAAGAAATGAGGTGAAGTACGACGATATTTTATTGAATGAAAAAAAAATTATTAAGTAGACATTTTTTGCTTCATCAATTTATCTATATATTTTTTCTTTGCCTATCTAAATAACTTTTCCTGTACCTATCTATATATCTTTCCTTCTACCTATCTATATATCTTTCTCTCTACCTATCTATATATCTTTCTCTCTACCTATCTATATATCTTTCTCTCTACCTATCAATATATCTTTCCCTTTACCTATCTATATATCTTTCTCTCTACCTATCTATATATCTTTCTCTCTACCTATCTATATATCTTTCTCTCTACTTATCTATATATCTTTCTCTCTACCTATCTATATATCTTTCTCTCTACCTATCTATATATCTTTCTCTCTACTTATCTATATATCTTTCTCTCTACCTATCTATATATCTTTCTCTCTACCTATCTATATATCTTTCTCTCTACCTATCTATATATCTTTCTCTCTACCTATCTATATATCTTTCTCTCTACCTATCTATATATCTTTCTCTCTACCTATCTATATATCTTTCTCTCTACCTATCTATATATCTTTCTCTCTACCTATCTATATATCTTTCTCTCTACCTATCTATATATCTTTCTCTCTACTTATCTATATATCTTTCTCTCTACCTATCTATATATCTGGGGACCAAATGCGTCTTTTACTAACAGTTTTGTTTCAGTAAAATTCACAAACGGTAAAATGTTCGGATTCTATTTGACTTTTTCGCACTTTGGTGAATTGGAACAAATCAGTTTGAAAGAGGAGGTAAAACAAGAGAAAAAAAGATGTAAAAGAGGAGAAAAGAGGAGTGAAAGAAGGGTATGAAAGGAGAATGTAAAGGGGGAATAAAAGTGAAGAGGGGAGGAAGAAATAAAATGAGATGTTAAATTGGGCGTACAAGAAAATTCTTCAAAATTGTTATTCTCAAATTCTATTAATTATTTATAAAATATCTCATTATACTAATTACTTTGTAAAATAAACATCTTGCATGTTTTTAATAAGTAAACTCCCCAGCATATAAAGTCCTTTCTTTAGATAATATATACATGTGACACAAAGGAAGGAAGGATTTTTAATTTCGTCCCGTGTTAGTTCAGCCAACAAGATTCGACATCTTTCTTAATAAGAGTTGTGCGCCTGCCTACGGTAGAGTGTGCGCCTGCCTACGGTAGAGTGTGCGCCTGCCTACGGTAGAGTGTGCGCCTGCCTACGGTAGAGTGTGCGCCTGCCTACGGTAGAGTGTGCGCCTGCCTACGGTAGAGTGTGCGCCTGCCTACGGTAGAGTGTGCGCCTGCCTACGGTAGAGTGTACGCCTGTCTACGGTAGAGTGTACGCCTGCCTACGGTAGACTGTGCGCCTGCCTACGGTAGAGTGTGCGCCTGCCTACGGTAGAGTGTGCGCCTGCCTACGGTAGAGTTTGCGCCTGCCTACGGTAGAGTGTGCGCCTGCCTACGGTAGAGTGTGCGCCTGCCTACGGTAGAGTGTGCGCCTGCCTACAGTAGAGTGTGCGCCTGCCTACGGTAGAGTGTACGCCTGCCTACGGTAGAGTGTACGCCTGCCTACGGTAGAGTGTGCGCCTGCCTACGGTAGAGTGTGCGCCTGCCTACGGTAGAGTGTACGCCTGTCTACGGTAGAGTGTACGCCTGCCTACGGTAGACTGTGCGCCTGCCTACGGTAGAGTGTGCGCCTGCCTACGGTAGAGTGTGCGCCTGCCTACGGTAGAGTTTGCGCCTGCCTACGGTAGAGTGTGCGCCTGCCTACGGTAGAGTGTACGCCTGCCTACGGTAGAGTGTGCGCCTGCCTACGGTAGAGTGTGCGCCTGCTTACGGTAGAGTGTGCGCCTGCCTACGGTAGAGTGTGCGCCTGAATAAAAATAAATAAAAATAAGTATCTCCATAATAAAAATGAAAGTAAATGAATGAAAATGAAAGAAAATGAATAAAAATGAAAGAAAATTAATAAAATTGAATAAAAATGAACTAGTTACAGTTCACTATAGAGGAGTTCTACTGTTCAGGGTTCGTTAGAATGGTTCCATTTCACAACTTACAGTCTGGTGTAAATGGTCCAATGGATCATTCGTCCAAGGATATGAGTCATGAGCAAAATAAATGAGTCGAATGAAATATAAACAGTGTATACGGATCTCTTAATTGTTTATAACATCTATTGAAATATTACATATATTATGTAAAGGATTATTATATGATATATGTATGTGATATATTGCTATTCAAAATAACATGTTTAGTTAGAATTATTTCTGTAATATTATAATAAAATTTTGTTCGTAATATATGTTATAAAAATTCTGGAAAATAAATGATTTTTGATAGAATTGAAATAACTGATAATAATACGGAAAATAAATGGATATGTACTATCGATATTTTTGAGTATTTGAATTGGTGGTTGTTTTAACTCTTCACTGTGCACTTTATTTATTACTATTGGTGGTTGTTTTAACTCTTCACTGTGCACTTTATTTACAACTATTGGTGGTTGTTTTAACTCTTCACTGTGCACTTTATTTATTACTATTGGTGGTTGTTTTAACTCTTCACTGTGCACTTTATTTACAACTATTGGTGGTTGTTTTAACTCTTCACTGTGCACTTTATTTACAACTATTGGTGGTTGTTTTAACTCTTCACTGTGCACTTTATTTATAACTATTGGTGGTTGTTTTAACTCTTCACTGTGCACTTTATTTACAACTATTGGTGGTTGTTTTAACTCTTCACTGTGCACTTTATTTACAACTATTGGTGGTTGTTATAACTCTTCACTGTGCACTTTATTTATAACTATTGGTGGTTGTTTTAACTCTTCACTGTGCACTTTATTTACAACTATTGGCGGTTGTTTTAACTCTTCACTGTGCACTTTATTTACAACTATTGGTGGTTGTTTTAACTCTTCACTGTGCACTTTATTTACAACTAATGGTGGTTGTTTTAACTCTTCACTGTGCACTTTATTTACAATTATTGGTGGTTGTTTTAACTCTTCACTGTGCACTTTATTTACAACTATTGGTGGTTGTTTTAACTCTTCACTGTGCACTTTATTTACAACTATTGGTGGTTGTTTTAACTCTTCAGTGTGCACTTTATTTACAACTATTGGTGGTTGTTTTAACTCTTCACTGTGCACTTTATTTACAACTATTGGTGGTTGTTTTAACTCTTCACTGTGCACTTTATTTACAACTATTGGTGGATGTTGTAACTCTTCACTGTGCACTTTATTTACAACTATTGGTGGTTGTTTTAACTCTTCACTGTGCACTTTATTTACAACTATTGGTGGTTGTTTTAACTCTTCAGTGTGCACTTTATTTACAACTATTGGTGGTTGTTTTAACTCTTCACTGTGCACTTTATTTACAACTATTGGTGGTTGTTTTAACTCTTCACTGTGCACTTTATTTACAACTAATGGTGGTTGTTTTAACTCTTCACTGTGCAATTTATTTACAACTATTGGTGGTTGTTTTAACTCTTCACTGTGCACTTTATTTACAACTATTGGTGGTTGTTTTAACTCTTCACTGTACACTTTATTTACAACTATTGGTGGTTGTTTTAACTCTTCACTGTGCACTTTATTTGCAACTATTGGTGGTTGTTCTATCTCTTCACTTTGTACTATATTTACAACTATTGCTGGTTGTTTTAACTCTTCACTGTGCACTTTACTTACAACTATTGGTGGTTGTTTTAACTCTTCACTGTGCACTTTATTTACAACTATTGGTGGTTGTTTTAACTCTTCACTGTGCACTTTATTTACAACTATTGGTGGTTGTTTTAACTCTTCAGTGTGCACTTTATTTACAACTATTGGTGGTTGTTTTAACTCTTCACTGTGCACTTTATTTACAACTATTGGTGGTTGTTTTAACTCTTCACTGTGCACTTTATTTACAACTATTGGTGGATGTTGTAACTCTTCACTGTGCACTTTATTTACAACTATTGGTGGTTGTTTTAACTCTTCACTGTGCACTTTATTTACAACTATTGGTGGTTGTTTTAACTCTTCAGTGTGCACTTTATTTACAACTATTGGTGGTTGTTTTAACTCTTCACTGTGCACTTTATTTACAACTATTGGTGGTTGTTTTAACTCTTCACTGTGCACTTTATTTACAACTAATGGTGGTTGTTTTAACTCTTCACTGTGCACTTTATTTACAACCATTGGTGGTTGTTTTAACTCTTCACTGTGCACTTTATTTACAACTATTGGTGGTTGTTTTAACTCTTCACTGTACACTTTATTTACAACTATTGGTGGTTGTTTTAACTCTTCACTGTGCACTTTATTTGCAACTATTGGTGGTTGTTCTATCTCTTCACTTTGTACTATATTTACAACTATTGCTGGTTGTTTTAACTCTTCACTGTGCACTTTACTTACAACTATTGGTGGTTGTTTTAACTCTTCACTGTGCACTTTATTTACAACTATTGGTGGTTGTTTTAACTCTTCACTGTGCACTTTATTTACAACTATTGGTGGTTGTTTTAACTCTTCACTGTGCACTTTATTTACAACTATTGGTGGTTGTTTTAACTCTTCACTGTGCACTTTATTTACAACTATTGGTGGTTGTTCTATCTCTTCACTTTGTACTATATTTACAACTATTGCTGGTTGTTTTAACTCTTCACTGTGCACTTTACTTACAACTATTGGTGGTTGTTTTAACTCTTCACTGTGCACTTTATTTACAACTATTGGTGGTTGTTTTAACTCTTCACTGTGCACTTTATTTACAACTATTGGTGGTTGTTTTAACTCTTCACTGTGTACTATATTTTATAAGTATTTTATTAGTAAGTAAAATCACCGAGTTAGCTCTATGAATAACCTTCGCGCAATGACAAAAATAATCACCCTCACTCTTTGCTTACCTGTTCTTAAACTATGTCCTTCAGTTTAAAATTGTTTTTACCTGTTAATATTACAATAAGAGGCAGAGAAAAAGAGACCAAGGTACAATTTTTTATGTCCATTGGCTAACGATTTACAAGTATTTGAAAAAGCGGAAACATTTTTGTGGCCCATACTGTATATTACATGTCATTAAAAAATTAGAAAATTAGAAAATATATATTTCGACTTTCTTAAAACGGTGATGTGATGCAAAATGAAATTTCCTGGATCATATTTCTTTTCAATTATATTATATTTCCAGTCATTTAACGATTATTTATTTTCATCTCTTTTTCGACGAAACAGTTTCCGCGAATTCGAAGGACGGCGCTCACGCGATTCCATTTTCTAGTACATTGGCCATGACGGCCGAAACCGCACTTGCATTTTCCGGGCCTCCGATTCTGCTAATTCTTAGCCATTTTTGTTAATTTCCTTACACGAAGAACTAAAGATACCAAATGAACTATTTCAAAAAAAAGGATTGGAAAATAGGAAAAGTATTTCCATGCGATCTATCGGATTGAAAATAAACATTGTAGACGAGTTGGAACCGTTCTTGTGTTTTTTGAAATAACAAAAATAGACTCTATATGTCCATTGGTTCGAATACCCGGGATTCGATTCGAAATTGAGAGATTCAGTTTGAAGTGAAGTTTCAAATTTACATGAAGCGGATTAAAAAAAGTTAGATAGCTCCTGGAGAACGTAGTTTGAGTGAATATTAAAGGTATATTATGAGTTATTGGAGGAAATTAATATCTAATTTACTTATAAATTTTAAATATAATTGATTTCAATATTGGAATGGTTAAAAAATTATCAATTTATGTTACTAAGCATTAAAAATTATTCATTTTTCTTAAGTAATAAACAATGAAACTTTATTGTATGAATTGAACTTAATATAATATTTTTTAATTCATCATCAATTAATCTTTTTGTTCGTATCAATTTTTTTTTCTGTGGGAAGGATTTATTCCTGGGACATTAAGTGAATATCCCAGGAATAAATCCTGCTTTCTTGTTTCTGATATTCCCTTAATATCCCAGGAATAAATCCCTCTTCCCTTCAATATTCCCTTATTATCCCAGGACTAAATCCCTCTTCCCTTCAATATTCCCTTATTATCCCAGGACTAAATCCCTCTTCCCTTCAATATTCCCTTATTATCCCAGGACTAAATCCCTCTTCCCTTCAATATTCCCTTAATATCCCAGGAAAAAATCCCTCTTCCTTTCAATACTCCCTTATTATCCCAGGACTAAATCCCTCTTCCCTTCAATACTCCCTTAATATCCCAGGACTAAATCCTCCTTTCCTGGGCCAATACTAAATTAAATCGTCACCCCAGTTCAAAGTATCGAATAAAAAAAACTCTTTTTTTCCTCTTCGATCAAAACAAAAGAAAAATTCCCGCCAAACCTCTAACCGAATTCATTGAAAGAAATAATGGAAGAAAATTGTGGTCCATCTGAAATTGGATCGGGGCTTTGGCCAGATCACTTCGACCACCCTAGATTTCGTGAGCAATTTTGATAGATTCGAGAGGGATTTCGAACAAAGATTTGGACTAAAATAATTTGCTTCTGAAGTTTCCTTCATCCGTTTGGGGATTCAAAAGCGTTTGTATCTTCTTTGTTTGGGAGAGTCTTCTATCTTGAAGATTGTACCTTCTATCTTGAAGATTGTATCTTCTATCTTGAAGATTGTATCTTCTATCTTGAAGATTGTATCTTCTATCTTGAAGATTGTATCTTCTATCTTGAAGATTGTATCTTCTATTTTGAAGATTGTATCTTCTATCTTGAAGATTGTATCTTCTATCTTGAAGATTGTATCTTCTATCTTGAAGATTGTATCTTCTATCTTGAAGATTGTACCTTCTATCTTGAAGATTGTATCTTCTATCTTGAAGATTGTATCTTCTATCTTGAAGATTGTATCTTCTATCTTGAAGATTGTACCTTCTATCTTGAAGATTGTATCTTCTATCTTGAAGATTGTACCTTCTATCTTGAAGATTGTATCTTCTATCTTGAAGATTGTATCTTCTATCTTGAAGATTGTACCTTCTATCTTGAAGATTGTATCTTCTATCTTGAAGATTGTATCTTCTATCTTGAAGATTGTATCTTCTATCTTGAAGATTGTACCTTCTATCTTGAAGATTGTATCTTCTATCTTGAAGATTGTATCTTCTATCTTGGAGATTGTATCTTCTATCTTGAAGATTGTATCTTCTATCTTGAAGATTGTATCTTCTATCTTGAAGATTGTATCTTCTATCTTGAAGATTGTATCTTCTATCTTGAAGATTGTACCTTCTATCTTGAAGATTGTATCTTCTATCTTGAAGATTGTATCTTCTATCTTGAAGATTGCATCTTCTATCTTGAAGATTGTACCTTCTATCTTGAAGATTGTATCTTCTATCTTGAAGATTGTATCTTCTATCTTGAATATTGTATCTTCTATCTTGAAGATTGTACCTTCTATCTTGAAGATTGTATCTTCTATCTTGAAGATTGTACCTTCTATCTTGAAGATTGTATCTTCTATCTTGAAGATTGTATCTTCTATCTTGAAGATTGTATCTTCTATCTTGAAGATTGTATCTTCTATCTTGAAGATTGTATCTTCTATCTTGAAGATTGTATCTTCTATCTTGAAGATTGTATCTTCTATCTTGAAGATTGTATCTTCTATCTTGAAGATTGTATCTTCTATCTTGGAGATTGTATCTTCTATCTTGAAGATTGTATCTTCTATCTTGAAGATTGTATCTTCTATCTTGAAGATTGTATCTTCGATCTTGAAGATTGCATCTTCTATCTTGAAGATTGTATCTTCTATCTTGAAGATTGTACCTTCTATCTTGAAGATTGTATCTTCTATCTTGAAGATTGAATCTTCTATCTTGAAGATTGTATCTTCTATCTTGAAGATTGTATCTTCTATCTTGAAGATTGCATCTTCTATCTTGAAGATTGTATCTTCTATCTTGAAGATTGTATCTTCTATCTTGAAGATTGTATCTTCTATCTTGAAGATTGTACCTTCTATCTTGAAGATTGTATCTTCTATCTTGAAGATTGTATCTTCTATCTTGAAGATTGTATCTTCTATCTTGAAGATTGTACCTTCTATCTTGAAGATTGTATCTTCTATCTTGAAGATTGTACCTTCTATCTTGAAGATTGTATCTTCTATCTTGAAGATTGTATCTTCTATCTTGAAGATTGTACCTTCTATCTTGAAGATTGTATCTTCTATCTTGAAGATTGTATCTTCTATCTTGAAGATTGTATCTTCTATCTTGAAGATTGTACCTTCTATCTTGAAGATTGTATCTTCTATCTTGAAGATTGTACCTTCTATCTTGAAGATTGTATCTTCTATCTTGAAGATTGTATCTTCTATCTTGAAGATTGTATCTTCTATCTTGAAGATTGTATCTTCTATCTTGAAGATTGCATCTTCTATCTTGAAGATTGTATCTTCTATCTTGAAGATTGTATCTTCTATCTTGAAGATTGTATCTTCTATCTTGAAGATTGTACCTTCTATCTTGAAGATTGTATCTTCTATCTTGAAGATTGTATCTTCTATCTTGAAGATTGTACCTTCTATCTTGAAGATTGTATCTTCTATCTTGAAGATTGTACCTTCTATCTTGAAGATTGTATCTTCTATCTTGAAGATTGTATCTTCTATCTTGAAGATTGTATCTTCTATCTTGAAGATTGTATCTTCTATCTTGAAGATTGCATCTTCTATCTTGAAGATTGTATCTTCTATCTTGAAGATTGTATCTTCTATCTTGAAGATTGTATCTTCTATCTTGAAGATTGTACCTTCTATCTTGAAGATTGTATCTTCTATCTTGAAGATTGTATCTTCTATCTTGAAGATTGTATCTTCTATCTTGAAGATTGTACCTTCTATCTTGAAGATTGTATCTTCTATCTTGAAGATTGTACCTTCTATCTTGAAGATTGTATCTTCTATCTTGAAGATTGTATCTTCTATCTTGAAGATTGTACCTTCTATCTTGAAGATTGTATCTTCTATCTTGAAGATTGTATCTTCTATCTTGAAGATTGTATCTTCTATCTTGAAGATTGTACCTTCTATCTTGAAGATTGTATCTTCTATCTTGAAGATTGTATCTTCTATCTTGAAGATTGTATCTTCTATCTTGAAGATTGTACCTTCTATCTTGAAGATTGTATCTTCTATCTTGAAGATTGTATCTTCTATCTTGGAGATTGTATCTTCTATCTTGAAGATTGTATCTTCTATCTTGAAGATTGTATCTTCTATCTTGAAGATTGTATCTTCTATCTTGAAGATTGTATCTTCTATCTTGAAGATTGCATCTTCTATCTTGAAGATTGTACCTTCTATCTTGAAGATTGTATCTTCTATCTTGAAGATTGTATCTTCTATCTTGAAGATTGCATCTTCTATCTTGAAGATTGTACCTTCTATCTTGAAGATTGTATCTTCTATCTTGAAGATTGTATCTTCTATCTTGAATATTGTATCTTCTATCTTGAAGATTGTACCTTCTATCTTGAAGATTGTATCTTCTATCTTGAAGATTGTACCTTCTATCTTGAAGATTGTATCTTCTATCTTGAAGATTGTATCTTCTATCTTGAAGATTGTATCTTCTATCTTGAAGATTGTATCTTCTATCTTGAAGATTGTATCTTCTATCTTGAAGATTGTATCTTCTATCTTGAAGATTGTATCTTCTATCTTGAAGATTGTATCTTCTATCTTGAAGATTGTATCTTCTATCTTGGAGATTGTATCTTCTATCTTGAAGATTGTACCTTCTATCTTGAAGATTGTATCTTCTATCTTGAAGATTGTACCTTCTATCTTGAAGATTGTATCTTCTATCTTGAAGATTGTATCTTCTATCTTGAAGATTGTATCTTCTATCTTGAAGATTGTATCTTCTATCTTGAAGATTGTATCTTCTATCTTGAAGATTGTATCTTCTATCTTGAAGATTGTATCTTCTATCTTGAAGATTGTATCTTCTATCTTGAAGATTGTATCTTCTATCTTGGAGATTGTATCTTCTATCTTGAAGATTGTATCTTCTATCTTGAAGATTGTATCTTCTATCTTGAAGATTGTATCTTCGATCTTGAAGATTGCATCTTCTATCTTGAAGATTGTATCTTCTATCTTGAAGATTGCATCTTCTATCTTGAAGATTGTATCTTCTATCTTGAAGATTGTATCTTCTATCTTGAAGATTGTATCTTCTATCTTGAAGATTGTATCTTCTATCTTGAAGATTGCATCTTCTATCTTGAAGATTGTATCTTCTATCTTGAAGATTGTATCTTCTATCTTGAAGATTGTATCTTCTATCTTGAAGATTGTATCTTCTATCTTGAAGATTGTATCTTCTATCTTGAAGATTGTACCTTCTATCTTGAAGATTGTATCTTCTATCTTGAAGATTGTATCTTCTATCTTGAAGATTGTATCTTCTATCTTGAAGATTGTACCTTCTATCTTGAAGATTGTATCTTCTATCTTGAAGATTGTACCTTCTATCTTGAAGATTGTATCTTCTATCTTGAAGATTGTATCTTCTATCTTGAAGATTGTACCTTCTATCTTGAAGATTGTATCTTCTATCTTGAAGATTGTATCTTCTATCTTGAAGATTGTATCTTCTATCTTGAAGATTGTATCTTCTATCTTGAAGATTGTATCTTCTATCTTGAAGATTGTATCTTCTATCTTGAAGATTGTATCTTCTATCTTGAAGATTGTATCTTCTATCTTGAAGATTGTATCTTCTATCTTGAAGATTGCATCTTCTATCTTGAAGATTGTATCTTCTATCTTGAAGATTGTATCTTCTATCTTGAAGATTGTATCTTCTATCTTGAAGATTGTATCTTCTATCTTGAAGATTGTATCTTCTATCTTGAAGATTGTACCTTCTATCTTGAAGATTGTATCTTCTATCTTGAAGATTGTATCTTCTATCTTGAAGATTGTACCTTCTATCTTGAAGATTGTATCTTCTATCTTGAAGATTGTATCTTCTATCTTGAAGATTGTATCTTCTATCTTGAAGATTGTATCTTCTATCTTGAAGATTGTATCTTCTATCTTGAAGATTGTACCTTCTATCTTGAAGATTGTATCTTCTATCTTGAAGATTGTACCTTCTATCTTGAAGATTGTATCTTCTATCTTGAAGATTGTATCTTCTATCTTGAAGATTGTATCTTCTATCTTGAAGATTGTACCTTCTATCTTGAAGATTGTATCTTCTATCTTGAAGATTGTACCTTCTATCTTGAAGATTGTATCTTCTATCTTGAAGATTGTATCTTCTATCTTGAAGATTGTACCTTCTATCTTGAAGATTGTATCTTCTATCTTGAAGATTGTATCTTCTATCTTGAAGATTGTATCTTCTATCTTGAAGATTGTACCTTCTATCTTGAAGATTGTATCTTCTATCTTGAAGATTGTACCTTCTATCTTGAAGATTGTATCTTCTATCTTGAAGATTGTATCTTCTATCTTGAAGATTGTATCTTCTATCTTGAAGATTGTACCTTCTATCTTGAAGATTGTATCTTCTATCTTGAAGATTGTATCTTCTATCTTGGAGATTGTATCTTCTATCTTGAAGATTGTATCTTCTATCTTGAAGATTGTATCTTCTATCTTGAAGATTGTATCTTCTATCTTGAAGATTGTATCTTCTATCTTGAAGATTGCATCTTCTATCTTGAAGATTGTACCTTCTATCTTGAAGATTGTATCTTCT
This sequence comes from Caprella mutica, assembly GCA_947561585.1. Classification (NCBI taxonomy): domain Eukaryota; kingdom Metazoa; phylum Arthropoda; class Malacostraca; order Amphipoda; family Caprellidae; genus Caprella; species Caprella mutica. The sequence continues at coordinate 294,857 of CANNZV010000923.1, read as the reverse complement.
ATCTTGAAGATTGTATCTTCTATCTTGAAGATTGCATCTTCTATCTTGAAGATTGTACCTTCTATCTTGAAGATTGTATCTTCTATCTTGAAGATTATATCTTCTATCTTGAATATTGTATCTTCTATCTTGAAGATTGTACCTTCTATCTTGAAGATTGTATCTTCTATCTTGAAGATTGTACCTTCTATCTTGAAGATTGTATCTTCTATCTTGAAGATTGTATCTTCTATCTTGAAGATTGTATCTTCTATCTTGAAGATTGTATCTTCTATCTTGAAGATTGTATCTTCTATCTTGAAGATTGTATCTTCTATCTTGAAGATTGTATCTTCTATCTTGAAGATTGTATCTTCTATCTTGAAGATTGTATCTTCTATCTTGGAGATTGTATCTTCTATCTTGAAGATTGTATCTTCTATCTTGAAGATTGTATCTTCTATCTTGAAGATTGTATCTTCGATCTTGAAGATTGCATCTTCTATCTTGAAGATTGTATCTTCTATCTTGAAGATTGTACCTTCTATCTTGAAGATTGTATCTTCTATCTTGAAGATTGTATCTTCTATCTTGAAGATTGTATCTTCTATCTTGAAGATTGTATCTTCTATCTTGAAGATTGTATCTTCTATCTTGAAGATTGTATCTTCTATCTTGAAGATTGTATCTTCTATCTTGAAGATTGTATCTTCTATCTTGGAGATTGTATCTTCTATCTTGAAGATTGTATCTTCTATCTTGAAGATTGTATCTTCTATCTTGAAGATTGTATCTTCTATCTTGAAGATTGCATCTTCTATCTTGAAGATTGTATCTTCTATCTTGAAGATTGTATCTTCTATCTTGAAGATTGCATCTTCTATCTTGAAGATTGTATCTTCTATCTTGAAGATTGTATCTTCTATCTTGAAGATTGTATCTTCTATCTTGAAGATTGTATCTTCTATCTTGAAGATTGTATCTTCTATCTTGATGATTGTATCTTCTATCTTGAAGATTGTATCTTCTATCTTGAAGATTGTATCTTCTATCTTGAAGATTGTATCTTCTATCTTGAAGATTATATCTTCTATCTTGGAGATTGTATCTTCTATCTTGAAGATTGTATTTTCTATCTTGAAGATTGCATCTTCTATCTTGAAGATTGTATCTTCTATCTTGAAGATTGTATCTTCTATCTTGAAGATTGTATCTTCTATCTTGAAGATTGCATCTTCTATCTTGAAGATTATATCTTCTATCTTGAAGATTGTATCTTCTATCTTGAAGATTGTATCTTCTATCTTGAAGATTGCATCTTCTATCTTGAAGATTGTATCTTCTATCTTGAAGATTGTATCTTCTATCTTGAAGATTGTATCTTCTATCTTGAAGATTGCATCTTCTATCTTGAAGATTATATCTTCTATCTTGAAGATTGTATCTTCTATCTTGAAGATTGTATCTTCTATCTTGAAGATTGTATCTTCTATCTTGAAGATTGTACCTTCTATCTTGAAGATTGTATCTTCTATCTTGAAGATTGTACCTTCTATCTTGAAGATTGTATCTTCTATCTTGAAGATTGTATCTTCTATCTTGAAGATTGTATCTTCTATCTTGAAGATTATATCTTCTATCTTGAAGATTGTATCTTCTATCTTGAAGATTGTATCTTCTATCTTGAAGATTGTATCTTCTATCTTGAAGATTGTATCTTCTATCTTGAAGATTGTATCTTCTATCTTGAAGATTATATCTTCTATCTTGAAGATTGTATCTTCTATCTTGAAGATTGTATCTTCTATCTTGAAGATTGTATCTTCTATCTTGAAGATTGTATCTTCTTTGATTGAGAGAATCTTCTATTTTCAATTTGGTATTTTCTTTGTTAATTTTCTATTTTAAGAAGATCTTCTAATTTGAAGTTTGTATCGTTTTTGTAAATTTTCTATATTAATTAAGATATCTTCTAATTTGATTTTGGAATATTCTTTGTATATTTATTCCATTAAAAGGATCTTTCAATTTGAATTGTGAATCTTTTCTGGTAAATTCCTAATTTATTCGTAATTCTACTTTATTCTATTTCTATATTAACAAATAATAAAAGTTATAGGAACTAGTTGAATATCAATTTCAAGTATTTCTATTTTGTAAGAAAAAATAATTCAAAAATACCTTCTTCCTAGTTCACGTTCTTAAATCAATTAGGGACGTTCCTAGTTCATGTCCTTAAATCAATTAGGGACGTTCCTAGTTCACGTCCTTAAATCAATTAGGGACGTTCCTAGTTCACGTCCTTAAATCAATTAGGAACGTTCCTAGTTCACGTCCTTAAATCAATTAGGAACGTTCCTAGTTCACGTCCTTAAATCAATTAGGGACGTGAACTAGGAACTAACCTTCTTAATATCTTTTCTATATCAAGTGATTTTTCAAAAAAATCTAAGGATATTCACGAAGATATTCAGATTGATTATCAGTTATATCTAGGACAATTTATTTTCATGTATATCTAAGATAATTCGCATGACTATCTAGGAGAGAAATGCCTTCATTTTCACTGAGTCAATATGACCGAAAATGCCGTGTCAATTGACTCCAATTTCTTGAATCAAAAGCGTTTGAATTTTTAAAAATGCTAGACTCAAAATTCGGATCGAAATCAGTTGCTTTCGTGATTCGGATAATTTTTTGAGAAATGAACATAATAGGGTGAGTCTCGAGTTATCGGACGGTTGCACATTTTCGAATACGTAAGAATAGTATCCATGATACCTTCAGGTATCATGTATACCAAATAAATATAAAAGCTTAAAAAAATTCTAACATGTTCGAAAATATGTAACCATACGAAAACTATAAACTTACCCTGTGATTAATTTAAATAGCATGCTTAGTGCTAGTAAAGCTAATTTGCTTTCCTAAAGTGTTAGCAATGTATAGAATAAAATAATGACCCTCTTGGAAATTTGCAAAATTTTCCTTAAAAACAGTTTTTCTTCGTACAGGCTTGAAAAAAAAAATTATAAATTTTCTTCACATTTCATAACTACTTAAGTAAATTGACAAACTTATTATTAATTTATTTGCTGCAGACAAGAAAATGAACAAATTCATTAAATAGCAATTAAAAAGGGTTTATGACTTAGTGCATTTACTGTAAACTCATTTATCCTAATCCATTTTAATTCAAGAAAACTGATTTCACTCTTTAGTTATTTATTTTGTGTCCGCTTTTACACTACGGGTATTAAACATGAAGAATGTAACTATGATACGCACGGGAATATATTGACTTGATATTTAAATTCCCCTGTTTTTATTCAATTTTTAAATGTATTTTATCTATAAAATAAATTAGACTATGCAGAATATTTAATTCTAATTGAATTCATTAAAAGTAACCTAATAACGGGTAATAAATTTGTATTGATGACAACCCGTTATTTTTAACGGGAAAGTACACTAGCATACAAATATGTCCCTACAGGTCCATGAAAGCTCAATGATAGCTTAACCATCGATTAAAAAAAATGAATTTTTCCTCTGTGTTGAATTTCCTGATAAAAATCTTTACGAATTTCTTTTCGAAGTTATGATATTTTACGATAAAATACCATCAATATTTACCGTAATGGACAATCATAGATATTCTGGCTGTTATCCATCTTTCTGAGTGGATATGCACCAAATTGTTACTACCAATTGTTATGTAACATTGTTATACAATCTATTTAAACAATTTTTACACAAATAATTGTTCCACAAACTATTTTCACTGAACCCATATTGTTATACAACCTAATATTATTTAACCTACAGATATATAACATTGTTATTTTACCTGTTTAAAATACACTGTTATTCAACCACATAGATATTTTACATACAAGTTTCACGTGTTCCTCAACACATCCCAGTAAGTCTGATATAAAGCTGCTCAGTGTTTCCTAAGAACATGTTGTCAACAAAACTCCACGAAAGTCATTTCGGTCTATTTTTCGCCATTTGTTATGATTGGGCACAATGTATATCAATTTGATACGCTAAATTCAAAAGGAATAACAAGCGTTGCGAAGTAACAAGCTACGCCATATCGGTATGATGAAAAACGGTAAACAAATTTCAGATGAAAACACAATATTGCAGCGACAAAACTAGATTTAGAGCCCTGGGGGGAATTATGGTGGGGCCATGGAAGATTATGAGGGGAAGAGGGAATAGTTATGGTGGGGCTAGGGAAGATTTAGAGGGGTATGTTATGGTGGGGCCAGGGAAGATTAAGAGGGGTTAGTTATGGTGTGGCCAGGGAAGATTTTTAGGGGAAGAGAGAAAATTTAATGGCGGGGCCAGAGAAGATTATGATGGGTCTATCAGAGAAAATGATATAGTGGGTCATGGAAGATTATGATGGGTCAATCGGAAAAATGTTATGGTGTGGCCAGGGAAGATTATGATGGGTCCATCAGAGAAAATGTTTTGGTGGGGACAGGGAAGATTATGATGGGTCTATCAGAGAAAATGTTATGGTGGGGACAAGGAAGATTATGATGGGTCTATCAGAGAAAATGTTATGGTGAGGTCACGGAAGATTATGATGGGTCTATCAGAGAAAATGTTATGGTGAGACCTGGGAAGATTATGATGGGTCTATCGGAGAAAATTTTATAGTGGGCACAGGGAAGATTATGATGGGTCTATCAGAGAAAATATTATAGTGGGCACAGGGAAGATTATGATGGGTCTATCGGAGAAAATATTATAGTGGGCACAGGGAAGATTATGATGGGTTTATCGGAGAAAATATTATAGTGGGCACAGGGAAGATTATGATGGGTCTATCGGAGAAAATATTATAGTGGGCACAGGGAAGATTATGATGGGTCTATCGGAGAAAATTTAATGGTAGGCACAGGGAAGATTATGATGGGTCTATCGGAGAAAATATTATAGTGGGCACAGGGAGGATTATGATGGGTCTATCGGAGAAAATTTAATGGTAGGCACAGGGAAGATTATGATGGGTCTATCGGAGAAAATGTTATGGTGAGACCAGGGAAGATTATGATGGGTCTATCGGAGAAAATATTATAGTGGGCACAGGGAAGATCATGATGGGTCTATCTGAGAAAATTTAATGGTGGGCACAGGGAAAGTTATATTTTATCTATCAAAAAAAATCCATCAGAAAAAAAAATCAGAAAAGTTTAATCTATAAAATTTATTTATGGTTGGGCCATAGAAGATTAAATGGTAACATTCATAGATAAATGAAAACATACTGTATACGTTCACCAACTGATTAATGCATAATTGACATAAAAAAACAGGGTTCCATGAAAAAAAACATGAAAAATCATTAATTTCTAAAAAAAAAATTTTGAACCAAACCCGGGAAACCCATGAAATTGAAGCATAAAAACCCTGGGTTCAATCGACCCCAATGTTAGAACCACAGCTCTGATATAATTAATTCATCTGCAATGACATTATAAAATGTTCAGCAAGGTGTTGAATCATTGCATGGGGAATATTAAAACAGACTATTGTTTAATTGATTACAGTGTCTGTCAGTGATGACAGTATGACATAGTGATGACACACTGAGCAAGAGTGATGACAGAATGTGTGAATTTATAAAGAGTTTACATATTTGATATTAACATGATTGTAGGTTTCTATTGTTACAACATGAGTTACATTAAGTAAAAAGAAAGGCGGTTATGCTGTATAGTTTGCAGTGAGTACACTTCAATTAAATGATTCATGAATTGAAACTGTGAAGACTCGATTCATGTGTGGATTATAAGTTACACAATAATAAGGCCCCCTTCACACTGGCGTTTCTCAATGCCGCGTGAAAAAAAAAACTCATTGCAAAAAAGTGAGGCTATAAAACGGAACCCTTCACACTTGCGGTTTTTTTATTATTTTTTTTTATCAGAGTTTTTCTTACGCAAGTGTAAACGGTTCCGTTTAAAATTTAAATCAATTGTAGCTAAACTTTTTGCCGTGAGCTTTTTTTTTTTCACGCGGCGTTAGAAAATGCAAGTGTGAAGGGGACCTAATATTATTAAAAAACATTTATTTTCAACGGGAAATACACTATAGTGTGTTAATAATGATTGTTAAACATTATTTGTTGGTATTGTTATTATTCATCTACAATTGTGATTATGAAGGTGACCAACAAATAATTACAAAAAAATTAAAACCAAAGTAAGGAAAATATCAAAATATTCGTCTTTGCTAAATTCATTATAATTATTATTCAACTCTTATTTTGATTGGTATTTAGGATATATGCAGGTATCATGAATACCAACTAAAAAAAACTAAATTGGACATCATTGTACTAGTCCAGCACTTACAGTACTGGATTGTTTGGACACATTGTACTAGTCCAGCACTTACAGTACTGGACTGTTTGGACATCATTGTACTAGTCCAGCACTTACAGTACTGGACTGTTTGGATATCATTGTACTAGTCCAGCATTTACAGTACTGGATTGCTTTGTACATCATTGTACTAGTCCAGTAATTACAGTACTGGATTATTTGGACATCATTGTACTAGTCCAGCACTTACAGTACTGGATTGGTTTGTATATTATTTCAATTCAAAATAAGAAATTCATGTTTAATCACGGATAATTAAAAGATGTCTTTTTAATCTTTTCACTATAAATTTTTCGCAGCCTACCTACAAAAAGCAGAAATTCACAGCTAATTATTCACAGTTTAATATATACTTTACATACGTAGTAAAAGTCTTTATAATTCGCGCAGTCTTTCTGAATGGGAAAATGCGCTAAAATCACCTTTCCGCTCCATAGCTTTTAACAGTTTTTTTCATTTATTTGAGCGGAGCAAACTGCAAAAGCACCTCGATACTTCATTGCAGAACATTAAACTGTAATTGAGGATTCACGACACCACCGTACCTGCGAAAGTTTAACCACAGACAATCAGCCTTACATGGCAACAATCTGAAAAAAACATACCGAGAAATTGGTCTTATCCTTTAACGACCTATAAACATAACCAACCAATCTAATTAGGTAATATAAAGATCGTCACAATGTGTTATCAGAGGTCGTATGTAACGGGCGACCCATTGTATGGCATTATACAAAAGCTGGGGATGAACGATACCAGGAACCGCACACGTTACGAATCAGGTTCCAGGAATCTCTGTTCCAGTTCAAAACAAGTCAGGTAGTTAGGGAAGCGTTAACGAGGCTCAGTACCTAGCGTAAGATGCGTTAAATAAAGGCATGTGACAGTTATATGCCATTAGGGGTGGAGGAACCTATTACTACTGGGGAACAATAACAACTTATTTTTCTAAGAGCTTCTGAGTGAAACTGGACAGTGTCACGGATGAAAATATATTAAAAGGAGGAACTTTTACGGCTATTGGGGATAATACAACGGATGTTATCAACTTATTGTTAAAATTTAGGATGCCACTTATTTTTAGAACTTCTCTATTATTAAATCCTCTATAGTGAATTCAGTGTCCTGAGTAAGGAAGTAGCCTCTATAGTGAATAAACTTTCTTTAGTCTTCCATAAAATGCCCAATAGTTTTCTAAAATAAACGTCCTTTTATGGGAGACTAAAGAAAATTTGTTCACTATAGAGGCTACTTCCTTACTCAGGACACTACGTTCACTAAACAGGATTTCACTATAGAGGAGCTCTACTATAAAATATGTATTCTAACGATACAATAAAAGGTTTTTACTTTTCTAGACGTCATTCAACCGGTAAATTGATCGTGTCCCGTGATTGAGTATTTATACCCAAAAACATTGAAGATTCTTGATATTAAAATTTCCAGGCCATTAAATCTTGAAGAATACGGAAATAATAATTCTTTCTGCTGAAATAAATCAGTTTTCGGTCATTAACTCAAAAGTGTTCGGGATTTTAAAAAAAGAACTAATTAATCTTTAACTGTGAGTCCTAAATATTCTTCCTAAAATTGAGCTATTGGTGAAATCTAGCGCTACAAATTAGTGAAATCGTTGTTTTTTACATCGTTAAATTGGCTTTCTTATCGGTGATCAAAAAAAATCAATGGTAAAAAAAAAAATTGAGGAAAATCTAATTGTAATTCATCATGAAATTAGAACACTATCGTCTTTCGTCGGACATTCCCAAAGAAAATCTCCCGAAAATAATGTCTATAATTATGATATTTTACGATAAAATACCATCAATATTTACCGTAATGGACAATAACAGATAATCTGCCGATTGTTAATTTTCTAAATTATCTAAATTTTCTAAATTTCTAAATTATCTAAATTTTCTAAATTTCTATTTTTCTAAATTTTCTAAATTTATAAATTTTTCGAAACTATCAACCATAATCCAAAAATGACAATTATGTATTATATTAATATTCAAATAATTTTGTATGGGGTTTAAACTCCTGTTTCGGAACCAAAGGCCATATAACTGACGCCAAAAGTAAATTAAGTACAAGGGACTGAAAGAAGCAGTCAGAAAAGGAAGTGGCTCCATGAAATCTATTTTATAATTAATCACCCTACTTCAAAGCTAATGAAGCTAATAACTAAAAAATAAAAAACGAGGCAGGTAGGATAACCTTCTTTTCCGTCGGTTAATTAGACGTAACCTTTAAAAGTTTCATTATTTACCTTATCATAATGAAGATGATCCTAACATAATTCAAAACGCTTTTCCCGAAGATTTATCCAGGGTAAAAATATTCCCAGGGTAATTTCTTATATCGTAAAAGTGATCTAAATTACTTCTACTTGATCGCTCCGTAAGAAAAATCCAAATCATCTTATGTATGTGATCTTCCAATTAAAAAAATATCGCTGCAAAAATTGGGGGGAAAGGTATTTAGGCGATCTCTCTTTTTTTTTATGCGAAAATATTCATCGTAAATTTTTGGTCAACTTGGTGATGATTTTTGGGCAATTTTCCGGGTATATGACTTCATTAAAGCAGACGTGTCTAATTCACATTATTCGTAGAGTTAATATAGTTACAATACTTTTATTAGTGAGTAATAACTACTTATTAATAAATGAAAAAAAACTAATTATAAATTGATGAGGCATTTCAATTTCAAAGACTATTTTTATATTCTAAATAATTTTAAATATTTTATTGTTTAGATTGAAAATTATGGATAATTACCTAGATATGGTATATAAATGTATATGCTTATAATTTTACCTATTTACTTAAATTTTTATAGGCGAAAAAAATGAAAAATAGAAGAAATGTGTTATTGGTACTATTGAGAACACGTTATTCTTAACTGGCAAGTACACTAGTAGCAAACAACCATTATTTATAAATATCAACATTTAATAAGTTGAATAAGAATTTTCAACCAACAAACTATCATAATTCTATAATCTCCGTATATATTATATTACTTGGCACAGCTAACTGATAGAAAAAAATTCCATCATGGAAATCTGAAAAACCTTATAAATACATCTTATTTTGGGTACCTTTCTGAATCCTATTGTATCATGGATACAATAATAAGAGCCCATTGTATCATAGATACAATAATAATAACCCATTGTATCATGGATACAATAATAATAACCCATTGTATCATGGATACAATAATAATAACCCATTGTATCATGGATACAATAATAATAACCCATTGTATCATGGATACAAAAATAATAACCCATTGTATCATAGATACAATAATAATAACCCATTGTATCATGGATACAATAATAATAACCCATTGTATCATGGATACAATAATAATAACCCATTGTATCATGGATACAATAATAATAACCCATTGTATCATGGATACAAAAATAATAACCCATTGTATCATAGATACAATAATAATAACCCATTGTATCATGGATACAATAATAATAACCCATTGTATCATAGATACAATAATAATAACCCATTGTATCATGGATACAATAATAATAACCTATTGTATCATGGATACACAGCGCCTCATATCCCCTCGTACCTCAGATACTTTTTTAATCCATCCTTTGATCATAAATGTGCGAAATAATCTCGCGAATTTTCCTTCCCCAGCACTTAGATCTTAAGTACAGATTACTAAATGGCGGACATATTTTTCACCTTCAAGTAATGATTCATGAAGGTTCTTTCCGAGATTTAGGAGAAACTGCTTCACTCTTAAAAGATTCATAGAATTGAGAGTTGTTACTTCAAGGATTCGCTTTGCCGTTTTCTTTGATCTTTTTTTCAATTGAAACAGTTTAGGAATACCCAGGGGGAAATTTAGAATCGGAAGATTGTCAGTAACGGTAAATATTGAGGGAATGTTAATGTAGATATAGTTTCAGGTATTATTTCTATCGGAAAATTCCGCCGAAAAATGATAGACTAAAAGTGTTTTAAATTTCGATTGAATTTTTTTTAAATTATTTACAGTCGTTGATAGAAGATTATATAATCATCGATTATAATCACTAATAGAAATTTTTGATAGAGAAATAATAATGGATTATTATTAGAAATAAGGACTGAATACCAATATCTTTAAAAGTTGCAATAAAATATTCTTTCCAGTATTTTTTATGACCATCTCAAAATTTTACAAAATTTTAATTAAAAACATGATGAACAGTTAATAAAAAAAATTGTACAGTGTTGGTTCTTAAAAGAATTTAAAACTAAATATAGAATTAAGAACCTAAAAATTACCAAAATTAAAAATTTCATTATATAGTTCTAGATTAAAAATTGATACAGTTAAAAATATAAATGCCCACGATGCTGTTTTAAAAAGACACTATTCAACGACATAATTATCAATGTAATATTTTTTAAAATTTCTTTGAGTTTAAATCTGATGACTAAAAACGATTTAGTTTTTAATAAAAAAATTTTTTTTTTTTTTTTTATTCAAAAATTTTTCTTCAAGTAAAAATATTGATCTTTTTAATTAATAAATAGAACTGTTTATTAAAAAAATAGTACTTTTTAACTAAATAAAATAGTTTGTTTTAAGTAAAAATAATGTAATATTAAGTAAAAAAAGGAATACTCTTTATTAAAATATTAATTACTTCTTTAATAAAATTAGTAATAATCAATAAAAAATACCTAATTTTTAAGTTGCCTAAAAATTAAGCCTATTAATGAAACATGCCATCAGAAAAAGTGAAGAATTAAGTAATTTCAAACATAAAAGAAATATCTTTTAGTAATTAAGTATTCAGAAAAATACATAGATATATGGATTTCTTCATGAATTTTCTATTCTTTTGATGAATTAATAAAGAATTAAATAGTCTAAAAGGAGGAAGAAGTATATGATATACCAATTATTCATAATAAATTTAAATTGACTTATATTTTTTAATTTATCATCAATAAAAGTATAAAAGTAAGCCTAAAATTTAAATTACTATATATCTGTTTTTATTTATAAATAAAATTGTATTTAGGATTGTATTATAAAATTGTTAAATGTGTAATTATTATTAATTTTATCAAGTCAGTAGTTAAATAAAGTATTTAATAAACATCACCAATCACCATTCACCACAACCTTCACCATTCACCACACATCACCATTCACCACACACTTCACCATTCACCACACGTACATCACCATTCACCACACATCACCATTCACCACTCCCCATTCACCACACGTACATCACCATTCACCACACATCACAATTCACCACTCCCCATTCACCACACGTACATCACCATTCACCACACATCACAATTCACCACTCCCCATTCACCACACGTACATCACCATTCACCACACATCACAATTCACCACTCCCCATTCACCACACGTACATCACCATTCACCACACATCACCATTCACCACTCCCCATTCACCACACGTACATCACCATTCACCACACGTACATCACCATTCACCACACATCACCATTCACCACTCCCCATTCACCACACATCACTATTCACCACACACATCACCATTCACCACTCACCATTCACCACTCACCATCAAACAATAAGGTCTCCATTAGAATAACTCCCATCAATAGTCTAGAAAAAGCAATCTTCAGAATACGAAATGCAAAAGACTCTTCTTTTTTATAGCGAGAAGAACAGGAGAGAAATGCAAGGAAGTCTACCACACCTGTTGTGTGAGAGACACTCCTTGAATACGTTATTATAATGCACTATAAAGTAGTATAGAAACTATGCAAAGAATTGTCACAATGTTTGAAAAACTAAGCATATTTTTGACTATTTATAGGAATTTAATTTAATTAAGTCTACGGATATTGCTAAGAAAAATTGAATTACTATTTCTATGAATTCAATTAAGTCTATGGAGTTTGCTATTACATTTTAATTACTTTTTCTATGAATACTATTGCTATGAATGAAATAAGAATTAATTTTAGGAATAAGAATTTTGAATAGGTATTAGAATACACAAATCAGCAAATAATTCTATGCACAATACTAAGAATAACAAACGTAATAATAAACTTAATGTCTATTGTCTAGAGATAAAAAAAATATCTCTCCGTAAATGCTCTATACATCAAATAAACAATTTATTGACTAAAACTAAACAAACAAAATCAAACATGTAATGTTCACAAAAAAAATTGGACAATATATGCTAATATAACACTATCAAAAAGGGAGCAGCCCCTTGAAGCTAGTGAATATGGGACAACTAAAATCTTAAAATAAATACAAAATAACTACCTACGGAGCAAAAATTAACTTTACTAAAAAAATTGAAAGTTTGAAAAACACGATTTTATAAAATAAAATAAAATAAAACAAATTAAAGAAAACAAATAAAACCAAACAAATAAAACACACAGTACGATTGCACTCAGTGTACATTTAAAAACTGAAAATGAAAAGTGGGCGCTTTCTCTTCCATCATTTTTGCCACAATACCAGTTTTCCCTGGTGCATATAAGTCAATCTGAGAGCTCAGTCCCTGGTGAGAACTATTGACAGCTGACGAATTGCGATCCACCAGAATATAAAATATTGCAAAAACTAAACTTTGAGGTGAACTGAAAACCAAATGATATGATGGTTTTTCATTTTTATTATTTCGAAAAAAAATTACATTTGTGGAATGTATAAATGGGATTTCAGAAGATAAAAAAATAGATGAAAAATTTTAATAGCATAAAATCATACTGAATATTTTTATTTTTATTTCAATTATTTCGAAAAAAGTTTATATTCGTGGAATATATGGGAATTTAGAAGAAGAAAAAAAGATGAAAAATTTCATAATAAAATTAAATTAAATGAAGATTAAAATTGTAGTAAATGATATTCGAAATTAATGAAATTAAAATTTAATTTACAAACGAATACACAAAATGAAGTTAAAATTTAATAAAGTAAAATTAATTCCAATATAAAAGATATAACGAATCTTATGAAACATAAAATAATTTATTTCAAAAATGAACAAATTAAAAAAATTAAGATGAGAGTCGAAAATGTTATTACTTACTAAGTTACTAGTGTAAGTGTGCCGTCAAAAATTACTGTTTTTTTACCATATCATTTTTATGTTCACTGATGGTAGGTTTACGTAATAATTATTATGGAACTGTTTCACATATTTAATCAGATAAAAAAAAGTAAAATTTAATATCAAACTAAAAGTTAAACAGTAATTATTACATTCCCTTTTTGGATGATCGATATTGTGTAACAGTTCGAAACTTGTAACTAACCCTAATACAAATTTTCAGACACTATAGTTATTACGCACTTCAATGAATAAATTAATGATCTAATCAATCTGTGAATTTTAATATCGGTTTTCAAAGGAAAATCTTGCCATTGACGAACCGTAATTGCCGATAACGGCGATACGGTTCATATCGCAAACCATTGCGCTGTGTAACGTAATCTTTCACGCTTCGATTATCATATAAACGAAATTAGCAAATCAAAGCTTTAGGAAATTACCGCAGTTGAATGGAAGGCCTCCTGTTTTACTACTCAAAATTAAAAACCTGTGACACTATGTTGAAATAAAAATTATTATTGTTTTGTTAGTGTTTAAATATTGTTTATCGATCAATGCAGTAGAACTCCTCTATGATGGAGTCCTGTATAGTGAATGTAGAGTCCTGAGTGAAGACGTAGCCTCTATAGTGAACATATTATCTTTAGTCCGTCATAGAATTGCCATCGGTTTTAGAAAACTAATGTCAAATCATGGCAGACTAAAGAAAATTTCTTCACTATACAGGATAGTTCTTTACTAAGGAGTCCAGGACTATACTGTATCTAAATGTATTATTGACCAAGTAAGCGTACTTTTAAAATGATACCCAAGCTTCTCTGACGAATTACACACCATGGAGAAATCACCGGAGTGAAAATTGAAGATACCAACCCAAACGTTTGATGACTTTTATACCAACCGGAATCAAACGGGAATCAAACGGACACATTCCAATTACTGGAGTTTTAGATGCCCTTACTAATCTGCTGGAATTGGTAGGTTTGAACAAGAGATAGCAAAGCTATTCCGCTCTTAAGACCCGCCTCTGCAATCTAGTTAGGGTTTCTGCCGGCAATCTTCTAATTCTCTAATCTGCGGATAAAATTCTTCTACTTTCGGTGTTAAATTATGAGCCGTCTTTATAGTAGAGGGGTATTTTATTAGTAAATGTTATGGATAAATATATAATAACGCTCTGGAAACGCCTCATACTAAAATATTTAACTAGGAAGTTTATTCCTCAAACTATTTTCCTACGATTTTTCATAAATATTTTTCTTTTTCTCAAATATTCGTGAATTGCATGTTGATGCTAAGTGTCCTGTTGTTCCTAAGTGAACACTTCACATCTGTTCCTGACGATGAATAGACATCTTTCTATTCGAAAACTTCTTTTAATAGTGTTTTAGTTTATTCAGTACTTTATGTTGAAAATTCTTTACGTGTGTTTTATGTGTTTAATGATTGTTTTGTTTCTTTTATGTGTTTTTTAGTTTATTTTATTTGTTCTTTAGTTTCCTTTCATGTGTGTTTTAGGTAATTTTACGTGTTTTTTAGTTTCCTTTAATTTATGTGATTTTTAGTTAATTTCATATGTTTTTTAGTTTCCTTTTATGCATGTTTTAGTTTCCTTTTATGCGTGTTTTAGTTTCCTTTTATGCGTGTTTTAGTTTCCTTTTATGCGTGTTTTAGTTTCTATTTATCTGTGTTTTAGTTTCCTTTTATGCGTGTTTAGTTTCCATTTATGCATGTTTTAGTTTCCTTTTATGCGTGTTTTAGTTTCCATTTATTCATGTTTTAGTTTCCTTTTATGCGTGTTTTAGTTTCCTTTTATGCGTGTTTTAGTTTCTATTTATCTGTGTTTTAGTTTCCTTTTATGCGTGTTTTAGTTTCTTTTATGCGTGTTTTAGTTTCTTTTATGCGTGTTTTAGTTTCCATTTATTCATGTTTTAGTTTCCTTTAATGCGTGTTTTAGTTTCCTTTTATGCGTGTTTTAGTTTCCTTTTATGCGTGTTTTAGTTTCCTTTTATGCGTGTTTTAGTTTCTATTTATCTGTGTTTTAGTTTCCTTTTATGCGTGTTTTAGTTTCCTTTAATGCGTGTTTTAGTTTCCATTTATTCATGTTTTAGTTTCCTTTGATGCGTGTTTTAGTTTCCTTTAATGCGTGTTTTAGTTTCCTTTTATTCATGTTTTAGTTTCCTTTAATGCGTGTTTTAGTTTCCTTTTATTCATGTTTTAGTTTCCTTTAATGCGTGTTTTAGTTTCCATTTATTCATGTTTTAGTTTCCTTTGATGCGTGTTTTAGTTTCCTTTTATTCATGTTTTAGTTTCCTTTAATGCGTGTTTTAGTTTCCATTTATTCATGTTTTAGTTTTCTTTCATGCATGTTTTAGTTTCCTTTAATGCGTGTTTTAGTTTCCATTTATTCATGTTTTAGTTTCCTTTCATGCGTGTTTTAGTTTCCTTTTATTCATGTTTTAGTTTCCTTTAATGCGTGTTTTAGTTTCCATTTATTCATGTTTTAGTTTCCTTTAATGCGTGTTTTAGTTTCCTTTTATGCGTGTTTTAGTTTCCTTTTATGCGTGTTTTAGTTTCCTTTAATGCGTGTTTTAGTTTCCATTTATTCATGTTTTAGTTTCCTTTAATGCGTGTTTTAGTTTCCTTTTATTCATGTTTTAGTTTCCTTTAATGCGTGTTTTAGTTTCCATTTATTCATGTTTTAGTTTCCTTTAATGCGTGTTTTAGTTTCCTTTTATTCATGTTTTAGTTTCCTTTAATGCGTGTTTTAGTTTCCTTTAATGCGTGTTTTAGTTTCCTTTTATGCGTGTTTTAGTTTCCTTTAATGCGTGTTTTAGTTTCCTTTTATTCATGTTTTAGTTTCCTTTTATGCGTGTTTTAGTTTCCTTTAATGCGTGTTTTAGTTTCCTTTTATGCGTGTTTTAGTTTCCTTTAATGCGTGTTTTAGTTTCCTTTTATTCATGTTTTAGTTTCCTTTAATGCGTGTTTTAGTTTCCTTTTATTCATGTTTTAGTTTCCTTTTATGCGTGTTTTAGTTTCCTTTAATGCGTGTTTTAGTTTCCATTTATTCATGTTTTAGTTTCCTTTGATGCGTGTTTTAGTTTCCTTTAATGCGTGTTTTAGTTTCCTTTTATTCATGTTTTAGTTTCCTTTAATGCGTGTTTTAGTTTCCATTTATTCATGTTTTAGTTTCCTTTGATGCGTGTTTTAGTTTCCTTTTATTCATGTTTTAGTTTCCTTTAATGCGTGTTTTAGTTTCCATTTATTCATGTTTTAGTTTTCTTTCATGCATGTTTTAGTTTCCTTTAATGCGTGTTTTAGTTTCCATTTATTCATGTTTTAGTTTCCTTTCATGCGTGTTTTAGTTTCCTTTTATTCATGTTTTAGTTTCCTTTAATGCGTGTTTTAGTTTCCATTTATTCATGTTTTAGTTTCCTTTAATGCGTGTTTTAGTTTCCTTTTATTCATGTTTTAGTTTCCTTTCATGAATGTTTTAGTTTCCTTTTATTCATGTTTTAGTTTCCTTTAATGCGTGTTTTAGTTTCCATTTATTCATGTTTTAGTTTCCATTTATTCATGTTTTAGTTTTCTTTCATGCATGTTTTAGTTTCCATTTATTCATATTTTAGTTTCCTTTCATGCGTGTTTTAGTTTCCTTTTATTCATGTTTTAGTTTCCTTTAATGCGTGTTTTAGTTTCCTTTTATGCGTGTTTTAGTTTCCTTTTATGCGTGTTTTAGTTTCCTTGGTATTTTATATACGAAATATTATTTTATGTGTTAGCTACTTAGTTTCTCACGTGTTAGTTACCCTTTTTATCTCATCTATGAGTGTTTTAGTTTACTTTCAGTTTCTTTACTATTCTATGTAAAGAATTCCTTTATGTGTGAACTAATTTCTCCTGTGTATTTCATTTCCCTTTTTTTCCTTTTTTTGTTATTTATTTTAGTCTTTGTAGTTTGTTTTAGTGCTTAGAAAGAGCAGATGACGCTCCATTCGCACAAAAACTGACGAATTAGACTTATTTACGGCACACGGGGGAAATAAGGCACACTGTGACATGGGGAATACGTAGGCACGAGGTAGTCATATGGTAGTGACGGAGTAGTCATAATGTAGTGAAGTGGTAGTCATGTGGTAGTCACGAAGTAGTCATCAGCAATTGCTGTAATGAATAACTCTCCCCAAACAAAACTAACATAACCTTCGAGCAATTTTTCGTTATAGAAATTTTTCACTAGGGCAATTTTTTTTTCCAGCATTAATTTTATTCAGCAATTGTTTTTTCCAGCAATTATTTTTTCAGCAATTGTTTTATCCAGAAATTGTTTATCCTGCAATTGCTTTTCCAGCAATTATTTTAAGCAGCAATTTTTTTTTTCGACCAATATATCGGGTACCATACCAATAGGCAACAGTCTAGTACATGGTACGTACATACACAAATGTACCAAAAGCCAACAGTACAGGGTACACATACATGTAGTGACTATGTACCAATACGTGTCGTGCTACTTTCTATTTTGCGTAAGTACAAACGGTGATAAAATACTCATCTTTGGATGAAGTTTCGTGTGCCATAAAAACATAGCGTGTGAGTTATTGTCAGAGGTATACGGCATGACAAGTGAATACTCTTTATTCTATTTCATTAAATGGATTCTATTTGATTAACTGGATTCTATTTGATTAATTGCATTCTATTTGATTGACTGGATTCTATTTGATTAACTGGATTCTATTTGATTGACTGGATTCTATTTGATTGACTGGATTATATTTGATTGACTGGATTCTATTTGATTTCCTGGATTCTATTTGATTAACTGGATTCTATTTGATTAATTGCATTCTATTTGATTGACTGGATTCTATTTGATTAACTGGATTCTATTTGATTGACTGGATTCTATTTGATTGACTGGATTCTATTTGATTGACTGGATTCTATTTGATTAACTGGATTTAAGGCACAGGGATACGTTACTTGATTGATTTTTTTTAATTTGGTGTAGGGTGTAGGGTTTAACGTCTGCTTTGGAACCAAAGGCCATATCGCTGACTACAAATGGAAATTAAATACAAGGGACTGGAAGAAGCAGTCAGAAAGGAAAGTGGCTCCATGAACAAATTCACCAACCACCGTCGCAGACAATGCTCATGGATGCAGAAAAGCTACTCCATGGATACAGTCACTTACCAAGGAATGTGACGAAACTTGACACAAGCACCGGTAGATGCAACGGATGGAAGAGGAAAATGAAGAGGTGATAGTAAATGAAGCCTACAAGTCTACCAAACACAAAAATCTAAGAGGAAAATGAAGAGGTGATAGTAAATGAAGCCTACAAGTCTACCTAACACAAAATCTAAGAAGAAAATGAAGAGGTAATAGTAATTGAAGCCTACGAGTCTACCTAAAGCCCCGTCCAGACGGTCAAATTTTTCAGAGAAGTGACAAACTTAATGACAAACTAAATGACGATTATTTCCTAGCGTCAGCAAACCGTCAAACTTTTCATCAGTTTTGTGATTCCAACATGTTGGATATCGTCATTAAAAAGTTTGTCAAACTATTTGCTGACGATAAAGTTTGAAGTACACACTGACTTTCCGGTAATTATATTTTTTTATTTGCGCGTCATTTTAGTTTATTACAGCTAGGTACACCTTCAGAAACCTCATTTTTTTCAAACTTAGTATCTATCTAGTTACAATGGCTGACGACAGACTCTTTAATACTTGGTTGTATTAGAATGTATTAGATCTAAGTTATAGGTAGGCTACCTACGTTGTGAATTGTTTTCTATGATCTATTTTTGACTATCCTTTTCAAGACGATATTTTGTCATTGAAAACCAATTATTTTTTCTGGTTTCTTACTGTTCTAAATTTTAAAAATATACATACAAAGTTATATAATTTTTATTTTCACGATATATAACATTAATTTTGACGAAACTGACGCCAGTGAACCTCAAACTTTTGGCGAGAAAATTTGACCGTGTAGACACTCCTTGTAACTGACGATAAGTTTGTCATTTAGTTTGTCATTAAGTTTGTCACTTCTCTAAAAAAATTTGACCGTCTGGACGGGGCTTAACACAAAAATCTAAGAGGAAAATGAAGAGGTGATAGTAAATGAAGCCTACAAGTCTATCTAACAGTACACAAAACTAAAAGAGGAAAATGAAGAGGTGATAGTAAAGTAAGTCTACGAGCCCAACCCTATCAACTAAATTGTGATTTAAAATGATCATGGATCTTTTTTGGAATTGGGGCACATTGAATAAATAAGAATAAACAGATACAGGTATCATATATACAAGGTTAAGTTAAGGATTAGTACGAATACAATAAAAAAATAGATAAAAAATAAAAAGAAAGAAAGAAAAGAAGATAGGCACAATCTCATATAATGTCCATTTTGGCAGAATCGTTCTTTATGTAGAATACCTCTTTCTTGTAAATATTTCACCGTTTCTTCTTTTGTATGCACTTTTCTTGCTAGTTCAAATATTGTTTGCATGTTGATGGTTTAAACAGACGGATAATTTATTTAGCATTCTCAATCAATATGTCGTAGCCTTGTATATATGATACCTGTATCTGTTTATTCTTTGCAAATTAATCGGCAAATACAATGTACCCTAATTCCAAAAAAGATCCATGATCATTTTAAAAGTATCAATCAATTTAAAAATGTACTCATAAAGTGCCATTTATAATTATATAATTTATTAGCATAAAAGTGCATACATTATATATGAATTATAAATACATTCAGGACATAGTCAATGAAAATGTCTTGCAGTACTTTAGTCTCCCACCGATTTAATAGAAATTAGTTTTCTATGAAAGTTTTCACAGAGAATTTAAATGGCAGACTGAAATAATTTGGTGTAAAATTAACTGAACGGAAAACCGGGAGGGGTCAATTACGGGTAAAATAATTAAGAGTATACTAAAATGGCAACGATTAATTAGTAATAATATAAATAGAAAACAGTATAAAATGTAACAATATAATTAGAAAACTCCCAATTACGGGAAATATAATTAAGAAACACATAATTAAGAATCTCATAAAATGTGAAAAAAATATTACTTGTAAAATAATTTGAGGTAAAATAATTGGCAACAAAATAATTAGGAAAACTATAATTTCACAACTTATAATTTTGAGTAAAATAATTGTAAAACTATCAAAATACAATAATATAATTAACGGTAAAATAAATAAAAACATTCAAAATGAGGAAAAATAATGACAAAACATATAATTAGCAATGATTTAATTACGAAACAACTAATTTCAAAACGCATAATTATCGATAAAATAGGTAGCATAAGTTTAATTAGCGCAAGTGTATTTAGCGCAAGTGTAATTAGCGCAAGTGTAATTAGCACAAGTATAATTAGCGCAAAAATGATCTGAGAAGCTCCACCCATATCTCTTAGATCCAATGGCAACGCTGGATACCTTCGATGTCATGAATCTTTTTTACTTAACGTCATCAATGAATAGAACCAATCACGGAATAAGACGTTCAAACGTAGTGTTTAGTGTGTAATTAGCACAAATTTAATTAGAGCAAAATAATTAGCGCAAATATAATTAGAGCAAAATAATTAGCGAAATATAATTAACGCAAATATAGTTTGAGCAAAATAATTAGCACAAATTTAATTAGAGCAAAATAATTAGCGCAAATATAATTAGAGCAAAATAATTAGCGAAATATAATTAACGCAAATATAGTTTGAGCAAAATAATTAGCACAAATTTAATTAGAGCAAAATAATTTGCGCAAATATAATTAGAGCAAAATAATTAGCGAAATATAATTAACGCAAATATAGTTTGAGCAAAATAATTAGCATAAATTTAATTAGAGCAAAATAATTAGCGCAAATATAATTAGAGCAAAATAATTAGCGAAATATAATTAACGCAAATATAGTTTGAGCAAAATAATTAGCACAAATTTAATTAGAGCAAAATAATTTGCGCAAATATAATTAGAGCAAAATAATTAGCGAAATATAATTAACGCAAATATAGTTTGAGCAAAATAATTAGCACAAATTTAATTAGAGCAAAATAATTAGCGCAAATATAATTAACGCATATATAGTTTGAGCAAAATAATTAGCGCAAAAAATACTCTGTTAACTGCCTGTTCTCAAATAATACTGACACAAGAATATGACATTTAAAGTGTAAAAGTACACAGGCAGTTAACAGAGTAATTTTTGCGTTAATTATATTGCGCTAATTATTTTGCTCTAATTATATTTGCGCTAATTATTTTGCTCTAATTATATTTGCGCTAATTATATTGCGCTAATTATTTTACTCTAATTATATTTGCGCTAATTATTTTGCTCTAATTAAATTTGCGCTAATTATTTTTCTCTAATTAAATTTGCGTTAATTATATTGTGCTAATTATTTTGCTCTAATTAAATTTGCACTAATTATTTAAACTATCTACATACAAAGAATCACTATCTCATTTACCCTATTACCTTTCTATCTCACAATGAAGAAGTAATGACGTCACTGTGGGCGGTAGTTATCGAGACAGCTGGGCGGAGCGTATTTTTTGCGCAGATTATTTTGCTCTAACTATACTTGCGCAAATTATTTTGCTCTAATTATATTTGCGCTAATTATTTTGCTCTAATTACACTTGCGCTTATTATTTTTGCGCAAATTATTTTATTGTTAATTAATTTATTGGAAATTGTGAGTTTTCTAATTAATTTATTCGTAGTTATTTTATCAATAATTGTGCGTTTTCTTTTTATTTTACTGGATTTTAACTGTTTTCGTATTAAATTGTTGCAAAATATTTTTTCCAAATTAACTGTTGTGAAATTATATTACTCCATTTTATGTGTTTTATAAATATTTTACTGCCTTTTATTTTTTTTTTTAATTAATGTGTTTCCTAGTTTTTTTATTGCATAATATTTGTTTCTAATAATTTTATTTCAAATAATTTTACCAAATTTTTAGAATGTTTTGAATTATTAGTTTCGTAATTATTTTATCAAAATTTGTAATACTGTATTTTATTTTTTTCTAATTAATGAGTTTTTAAATGTACGGTTTTCATATTGGTTTACCTGACTTTATTTTATCACAAATTGATGTCACCCCGGAAAACCAAGCTGCCAGAAAATATATGTGTGTCTGTATACAAATACAATTACTAATTATAAAAGCTATATAAAATGATGTAAAGTCTATATATACTAATAATTTCCCTTGTATGTTCATAAATTTTATTGGTGTCCGCTTTTACACTACGGGTATTAAACATGAAGAATGTAACTATGATACGCACGGGAATATATTGACTTGATATTAAAATTCCCCTGTTTTTAGTCAATTTTTAAATGTATTTTATCTATAAAATAAATTAGACTATGCAGAAAATTTAATTTTAATTGAATTCATTAAAAATAACCTAATAACGGGTAATAAATCGGTATAGATGACCCGTTATTTTTAACGGGAAAGTACACTAGTTACGTTAATATATTGAATAGAAATTCAACCTTATGCAAAAAAAAAAATCAATAGAATAAAAAAAAATCTCCCCTAAATGAAAATATTTTAAAAATTATATAGAAATATGAAGATATATTTAGGAATAATTTATATAAATAAAAAATTTAAAAAATTCCAATAAAGTTCACTAAATGATAAATTTGAATGTTTAAAATACATTACAAATCTAAGGTTTAAATGAGACAATATACGAACAATGTACTGTTTTATTACCATATATTTATATAAACTATTTACATTTACACCTATAGATACTCATGAACTAAAAAAAGTTTTCTTCTAACAAATAAATAGCTTTAATATTTAGAGGGTGTCGGCGTAAGGTACGTCATCGACGCTACCGTAAGACGCTACGGTCAACTTGCCGCTGAAAGCCTTGGCTACGGCCTGAGAAAATAAAAATTGTTAATCAAAAATGTCACTTAAAAAAATTAGCATATTTCATTTTCAATTAAAATGAATACTCAAAAAAATACCGAAACATTTGCTTTTCAAATACATATTAGATTTAAATTTATGTAGAAAGTTATTAAAAATAATTTGATGGATACCAATTTTCAATAGAGAAATATTTTCAAATAATTGAAAGAATATTATTAAATCAAACTTCAAATCAATTTTTAAAAAAAATATTACTGTTTTATAAATATTATTTCAATTTTTTATCAAATTATTTTTCCATTTTTTATCAAAACATTTTCCAATTTTTTATCAAATTATTCTTCACTTTTCATCAAAAAATTGCATAAAATTTTTTTCAATAAAATTTTAATTTCCTAACAGCATTTTACATACCTTATTGACAGCAGCAGGAGTGACAGCATTGATTGCCTTGGCAGCATCGCTGGCAGAGTAGTAGCTTCCTGTCAGGAGCATCTGAGTGCCAATGCTTTCCACCAAACCACAGCCGTATTCTGACAGGAAAAAAGAGAACAAAATTGTCATTCTTTTAAAATGTCACATTA
The DNA here is from genome assembly GCA_947561585.1 of Caprella mutica. Classification (NCBI taxonomy): domain Eukaryota; kingdom Metazoa; phylum Arthropoda; class Malacostraca; order Amphipoda; family Caprellidae; genus Caprella; species Caprella mutica. Next base: position 270,795 of record CANNZV010000923.1, on the reverse strand, counting down.
AAAACATTATAACAGAATTTATAATTACTAAGGAAGTGAGAATATATTTATGATAGATAAATAATATATTAACTAGATATAGCTCACTATACCTATCACTATATATATTTCACTACAATTATCACTATAACACTACCCAGAGTGATAATCATAGTGGCGCTATAGAAGATTTAGTAGGGACCCCTCTTAATCTTCTATGGGCCCACCATAACTTTCTCAATCTTCTATGGCCCCACCATAACTTTCCCCTCTATAGCTCACAACTGTTTAAAATATTAAATTGTATCCTTAATTTTCCCCAAATCAATAATTTTCAAGCTTCAATTTACCAGCAGCGGAAATTCTGGAAATGATGGCAGATTTGGCGGCAGCAACATCTTTCTCGCTGGCTGACAGGTTCTTAACGGCAGAAACAGCGGCTTGAACGGCCTGAGAAAGAAGAGTGACGTCATAATTATCATTGTAGCAGTTAAATGTACTCACCACCAGTCACCAGTGCATGAAATACTAGACCACTATTTCTATTCAGTAAACAACACCGCCAAGAATAAGAAACTGAGTAACAGCTGGAACAACGAACACTTCAAAAACCGCAGTCTCGAAGAAATTACAAGACCGTTCTCATCAATAACAGAGAAATCACAGCCATCTATTACGAATGTCACAATCGAAATGCCAAGTCTGTTCCAATGCACTCACAGTTTTCCCCTAAACAACAAAGAAAATTACCCCAAAACACGAAATAACATCAAAAATGTGTACATTTGTGTTCATGCCAAGAGTGAAGTCATAACAGTGATTAAAACCACAGGCAAGAAGGATTTACTCCTGGGATATAAGGAAAAACTTTCTTTCCTGCCTGGACGTTGCCTTATTCCAATTAATAAAAAATAAAGTAGACTTTAAATGCAGTAGCCAAGACTTGGTTTGTAATAATTGCAGTAAACTCTCATGAATCTAAAATTAAAATCAGTATTCAATCAATAATAATTAGAATGATGTTGCAGTACTCGGACAGTGGGTGATGATATTGGTGATAATGATGATATTATTGAGCTGGCATTTCAAAAATGATGAAAATGCATATTAATCAATATTTTAGAAATTTTTAATTGCTATATATTTTAATACTCCTTTATTATAATTGTATTTTAGAAATTATTTTTCACTATCAAACTCACCTTATTGGCATCAGATGGGGTTGTTTCCAATGAGAAGCCAAAGAGTCCTGAGTCAGACCAGGAGTCGTTGAAACCCAATCCAACAGCACTGGTGCCCTGGTGATGAAAAAGTAATTGGCTATTAGCTAGCTACAGCAGAATGTTGTTGAACAAAATTAAAAACAGAAATACAAATAATAAAAAATAAATAAATAAATGAAATAATAAATAAACTTGAAAAATATTTAAAAAAATATTAAAAATATTAAAAAAAATAAAAAAAAATAAAAAATGAAAATATATAAAATTATAAATAAACATGAAAATTTAAGTATTTATTCAAATTTGAAGTTTTTAAAAGAAGTTTAAGAAGATAAGTGGCAATACCTGAGGTACAACATCTCACCTTGAGTACTCTGTTGAGAATACCAACCACTCCTTCAGAGTAAGAGAGAGACTTGCCTGAGCCTAGCAACTCTGCGGCAATCATCAGAGCGAGACTGTCAGTACTGGCGTACCTAGGTAGTAGAGGGTAATGTTTTAGTGACTATATAGTAGTCTATTTAGTAGGGGTTTCACGCCTGCTTTGGAACCAAAGGCCATATTTCTGACGTGAATAGGGAATTAAGTACAAGGGACTGGAAGAAGCAGTGAGAAAGGAAAGTGGCTCCATGAACAAAGTCACCTAGCATCAGTCGGTGACAATGGTTATGGATGCAGAAAAGCTATTTGGTATATCAAAAGAAAATTCAAATTAGCTACAAGCTATTTAAAAAAAACAGTATTATATTGATTTTGGTTATTTAATATATTTATATAGGACAATATTTTTAAAGTTTAGAAAAATTTAAGATCCCCATCAACACAACCAACAAACCAATTCCCCATCCTATTATTTATTCGGTCTAAAATCGCCAACTCACTTGGCCCCTTCTCCAGCAACGATAACAGATGTCTTGCCAGTGCCAACCTCCACTCTCACATCTCCCCCAAAGTACTTGGTGGGGGTGGTGACAGAGGCCACACCCCCATCAGCCACACCCATCGCAGAGGAAGACTCAAACAGCAAGTCAGAGTCCAGACCAGTGCCTACAATCACGAGGCCTTGACTGCCGTGAGTGGATCGGACAAAGTCGTTCACCTGCAAACGATTGAGAAGATCAGACTTGATACTGATGGTCACACCCGGTTAAAAATAGGTACAGCAAATTCGTAGGAATACTGTAGATAGGCTTGTAATTCTGCCATACCTATTTTTAACTGGGATGATAATTTATAGATAATCTACATCAATAAGCAAGACCTATCAAATTGGTAAAGTTAAATAATCATTTTGTTATTTACTCATGTGTATCAAATCTAGAATGTTTATTTGAATTAGTGATTGATAAAATAAAATGTAGCTATACATTATATTTTACATTACATTTTGTTTGTTTGAAAATGTGGAAGTTGGAACTGTCTGATAGCTCTGATCTTTCTCTGGTATCTTTTTCCTGGGATTTCATAGTTACCATTGCGGCGCTGATGTTATCGATATTGTAATCGGGAGTGTAGATGGAGTTTCCGAGGGGCTGGTTACGATAGGCAGCCTTGACAGCCATGTCGCGCACTCTCTCTGCTGGAGAAATCTTGAGGGAAGCCTTCAGACGAGTCATCTCAGTCTCGTTGGGGAACTCATGGAGAGGGTATTCACAGTTGCTTGTGATGCTTGAGAGAACACTCAGTGTCTCATCACTGAAAAGAAGATATTATTAGGTTGGTAATACAGGAAATAATGTCTTACTTATAGAGGTAAATTATTATGACTAATACAAACTTACTGATATATTATATTTCACTTGTTTGGATCAATTTAAGACAACACAGTTGTAACTATAGATACAGCATATAGTTAGTTATAAATAGGGCTCTGACAATATGCTTTTAAAATCATAGATCCTGAAAATATTAGAGACGGAGAGAATTAAAGAGTATTGAATGGTTCTACACCAGCGATATATAGCATTCAATATCATTACATTTCGTCTGTGATATTCTTAAGATCTATGAAGCATATTGTCACAATCCTAATTATTAAACTTGCAGTAAGGAGCAAGTTTAAACAGAGAGCTTCAAAATCAAAGAACTCAACTATCCTCACACAGTCACTTTGTTAACTCACACGCAGTCTCTGAAAGAAGCTACGCTGTACATGGCCACTTCCCTGCCAACAGTAAAGCCTTTGGTTCCACCAAGCTGCTCTGTGGTGCGTACCATGTTCAGGCCGGTGCGTTGGGGTGCACTCAAACCTCCTGAACCGCAGTGTTGGAGAACATGAGAGAGACCGGGAACAGAGGCAAAGCGAGAGCCAGCCCTGATAGGAAAAAGAGCAAGATTTAGAACGCACTTTGATGGAAAAGAATAGAAAAGTGAAGAGTTACATTCTGAAAAATTTATACTTAGTCATCAACACTGTAAACCTGATCTTAAAAGGATGGGCATAAAAACCTAACTGTTTACAGATTGATCTCTAATTATTCAACATGTTGATAGAAATGCACTTTATAGCTATATGGTTATGGACTATTTTTCAAGATAATGAAGTTAGGCACATCATTAGAATGAACAATTAATCAACAATACCAAATTTCTCGCTCAAAAAATTAAATAAGAAACATTTTATTGAGGTACGAATTATTAGTCAGTTCCACCTCTTCTGTCATTATGTCATATAATGAAAAAACGATAGCTATATATAATAATTAATAAATGAAATATTTGTTGTATCGTTTTTTCTTATATGACCGAAGATGTGGAGCTGACCGATAATTCGTAACTTTCCCTTCTTGTAGTACTATGTATAGATGTTAGAAATTACATCTCAGAAAAGGTGATATTCCTTTCACCAACTAGCAACTCATTGGACTCACCTGAGGAATACACCCACACGTGACACAGGCTCATTGCTGTCGACTGACACTAAGGTAGCACCAGTGCGAGACTTCTCAACCTGGAGACCTGCGGCAGCTGCACCTTGCTGAGAAGAGGCTGTTTTGGTGGCCAAACCTCTCTGAGAAAATCATAAAATTAAAAGATGGCAATCATAATTTGGAGCAAGTAAAGGTAACGGACCAGAGTTCCTTAACTTTACTTGTTTAAATTCTTGTCCGTTATCTTTACTTGCTCCCATAATTAAATAGCAACCAATTCAATTTAATAACCAATTTAAATTAATGATTTAATTTACCACAAACCAATTTATTAGAAATCAAAAAAAGTCTAAAAAAAGGATCCTGGATCAATTTAATAGACCAGTTTGCAGAAAGTGGTAAAATCTTCAACTTTATTCTGTTTGTAGGAAATGTCCTACATGTTATATGTCAAAACACAATAGTGAAAATAAATGGGAAATTAATAATAAGAAGCCAGTGTGCAAAATATGGGACACTTAACATTTAATGTGATAACCATCCCAAATTGTCTCCTATATTTACATGTATTTTACTGAGAACAGTAGGTAAAATAGAGAGTTTCTCCAGTCTGCAGAAACTGGTGTAGAGTGTTCATAGAGATCTCTTTTCCTGTTTGCAGCAAGATTAATGTAAATATAGGTATTAATTCAGAAGTGTTTGTAGCAAAATTAATGTAAACATAAGAATAATTCAAAATAGTTAGGAGAGAATATCCCAAATATCTACCATATTCTGCAGACTGGGAAATTCTTAAAGAACACTTAACCAGTTCCTGCAATCTGGATAAAACATAAACTGATTCATAATCATAATATAATTAATTATAATACTGTCACTGGAGACAGTGAGCGTGTCACACAGTGTCGGTTAAAATTTGAAAACTTAAAGCCTATTAATTGGCTTACATATAAAATATGTCTAATTGGCTTCATATTTTGAATTAATTCTTATATAACCAAGTTAAAAACTTAATTTGGTCTTGAAATCTTCAAAATCCAGTTTGCAGAATATTGGAGTCTGAGTCCCTGAGGTAAGTGGAATATTCTCTAGCCAGTCTGCAGAAACTGGTAAAGTGTTTGTAGAGATCTCTTATTCTGTTTGTAGCAAAATTAATGTAAATATTATATAGGGATTAATACAGATGTGTTCGTAGCAAAATTAATGTAAATATAGGAACCATGTTTTAAAGTGCGGACAAAGTCGCCAGTATCTTGGCGACTACTGAGGGGTTAAATAAGTTAGAAAACCTCTAAATAACAAGTAAATCACTTCTAAAATAATCTCAAGAGATACACATGCATCAGGCATGAAGCATAAGGATGTTTTCAAGTGTAAAATAGTCACTAAGAAGTCAAATTACTCCTTTAAAGTACCTTAAATGTGGCAATCTGGATCCATTTTCTCATTGAACTGGCAACTTTCCTGCCACACTTTGAAACATGGTATAGGAATTAATTCAAAATTGTTCGGAGAGAATATCCCAAATACCTCCAGACTGGTTCTCTAGGTATGAACAATTTAAAATTAATTCTTCTAGCAATTAGCCTATTAACATTAATTTAGCTACAAAAACTGCATAATTATTAATTGTATTTACATTATTTTCATTGTGTACACTGAACAGAATATGAGATCTCTACAAACACTATCAGTTTCTAAATTCTGCCGACTGCCTTAGGTCTGGTCTGCCTACTCCATCCAGTCTGCAAAAGATGCATGAAGTTATCAAGTTTATCCTGCAACTGTTGAGGCCTTGATATTATTCTCCTATATTATCCAGCGACAATTCCCTAATTAATTCCTATGATTACACATGTAATTAGTGGAGAGAATTTGGAGATTTTTGGTCATTTTGGAGAGAAATTGGAAAATCTTTGGAGAGAAATTGCTCCAAAAATTAAATATCTGGAGACTGATTGTGCATGCTTTGCAGACTGCCTGGTACCTACTGATCAAAAATGAGCTAGGGTCACGCACGTAAATTGCGGCCCTTTAATTTTTAATTGCGGCCCTCTCAAGACAGTCTCTAAAACATTCTGAACCGAAATTACATTAAAATGTTGCATAGCTTATGATAGCTATCATCATAAGCGCAGTGCATGCTATAATTTATTACCTTATGTTTTCAACGTGTGTTTTGTCACCAGTCTGTAGAATGTGTCTCTTCTCCTGCAGAGATTTTATTTTGAGAGAGAGTCATTCTCCGACTCTCAGCAGCAGATTCAAAATCTCCCGCAGCTAAATTAATGGTAACATAGGAATTAATTCAAAATCTCCCGCAGCTAAATTAATGGTAACATAGGAATTAATTCAAGATCTCCCGCAGAG